>LXGT01000183.1:0-61805 GCA_001640655.1 Endoconidiophora laricicola | reverse complement strand
CGTTAACTATATACAATACAAAGACATAGAATATTGTGTTGTATATTATGATTATCATCTTTTTTCAAGCTATAAACTTAAAATATAATCAAATCGGATCATTTAGCGAGAACAAAACAGAGCGCGTCTTCGGCTTTACACTCTGGCCGACATTTTGCTCATCTCGTATCCCTAGGTCAAAAGTCTTGTACCCCTCTTCCTTCATCCCTACTACCTCTCTCTTAACAAGAAAGTAAAGTTGCTATGCTTAAGTTAGAACATATCTTGTTAATACTGTGACAGCACGTGAGCAATATCCCCATACCAAGGTGCAAGCTTCGTGTACTTGCATATATCTCGCATCAGAGACTCTGTTTTGTACTACGTTACAGTGAAATATTGGTTAGGTTACAGTTACTCTGGTGCCTAAGAGGCCCAAGAAGAAGGGGGTGGTGGTACTTTTTGTTCGAGTATCTAACTTCTCTCCTCATGGACATCTCGATCATTAGAGATTATGGGTCGATCTGTTTTCAAACGATATTACAGCTATTTAAAACATGATAAGTCAGGACAGAAAATATATTAGAAGACAAATAAACCTTATACGTGTAAGTGTGCGCCTGAACGCCCATGCTATGCAAACAGCACAGTGAATTGTTCAAGAGGTGTAACTGCAAAAGAAATTAAACAGTAGCCTAAGCAAAAGTTTAGGCGGGGTATTGAACTAAGACATGGCAGCTAGAGGCTTCAAGAAAAAAAGAAAGAAAAGAAAGGAAAGGAAAAATCAGAACTAGCCTTTCAGAGACGATATCTGGGTAGATGGTATAGTATTAGCCCTACCACCTAGCTTCCTCATCGCTCCATTCACTGCCAGTATAATCTGCGGCTGGGGACTTGATCCACTTTGTTTTTCCCTGAGTAAGCGTTTGGCCTGGCATTTGGGCGGGAAGCGCCATATTACCACTTTCATGTTCTCCTATAAAATAAGCGTCCTGCTCCTCAATATTCTTCTTCTTGTGTTCCTGTTGCTGCTGTGTAGCCTGCGCTGAGCTAGAAGCAGACTTACTCTCCGAGGCATAAGCAGAGGCAGCAGCGGCTGTGCCATCGCTGCCAGATTTGTGTTCTTCGGAAGTAAGGCGGGGGGGGGGTCCTTTGAGATGCAGTTGTTCAAGCTGCGTATTCATCTCGCCCAAGAGAGAGCCTGGCTGTCCCTCGCTGGTCTTGGTAGAAGATGTCATGGCCTGTTCCGTAAAGGAAGGAGGAGTAAGAGTGTTTTTGGTAATGGCTACTACACTGTCATCTTTTATCAGAGGTGCAAAATCCAAGACATGGACACTATGCTGCTTTAGGGACTCTACTGAGCTTGTAGATCGAGGTGGTGTCGATAGAGGAGCTACTTTGAAGTCGACGTCTTCGGGCTGCAGTTCCTGTTGTTCCGGCTGCATCTCCACAGAGCTTGCCTCCAACTCAGCATAAAATATTGATGTCATAGTCGGCGTCGATCTCCTAAGGGGTGGAAGTCTAGTATCGGTAGGAGTTTCACCGCCAAGCTCTTGAATCCCGTTTGAGAACAGAGCGTCCATAACTTCTGCTTCTAACAAATTGGTTCTAGATCCAAGTATATGACTTTCCATGGCCGGAGCTAACTCTTCAACCTCGATACTATGGGACGGAAGTTCGACGGCAGATATCTCGTTGAAATCCGAGGATACTGATTTTTGCTCCGGTCTAGAGTGCAAGCGAAGCGGCTGTACGCCGTCGAATTCAAAGTAGTTGTACCTCTCTCCATCATAGGTGCCAGAAATGGGTGAAAAGGGAGAGGGGAGAGGCGTCGCTTTGGCGCTGCTACAGCTACATCCAGTGGTTGTGGTCTGAAAATTACTTGAGACCTGCACCAGCTGAGGTCGCAGGACGGGCTGTACCCGAGCCTCAGAGATATCGACGGTATAGACTGAGGCCTGGTCTGTGTTATCGTCCAGATCGTGCAGGTTGGCGTGATCAGGCAGCAACATATTGCCCGCCATATGACGCGAAGCAGGCCGAGAAAGGGGACTTGGTGTGCTAGCGACACGTCCGGCAGCAAGTTCGTCACCAGGCTGTACAATAGTAGGAATTTCCGGGCAGGACTGGTCCGGCTGCTGGTTATATGGTGCATGTGCAGGGGGCGAGACTTGGTTTGAAGTTTGAGTAGCGTCTGCTGTAGTCAGATTCCCTAGTGGCTTGTCCGCCATAGTCGTGTTGCTGGCGCCTGAAGTCTTACTGGATATAGGCAAATTATCGTCTAGCCTTTTGCTGTTGGAGTCATTTTGAACAGATGAGGCCTTGGGCATAGCATCGTCGTTGAAGTCGTCTAGGAGAGACCGATAGCCAGTCTGTAGCATGTGACTACGCAGGTCGTTTCTAAGAGGAGCTGGCGGTCTCTCACGCGATCTGGGGCTATTCTTGCAATTTCTAATTGTCTTAGACGAAGGCGACAGTGATTGAACAGTGCGATGTCCGAGGTTCTTGCGCTTCGAATCGGCCAAGTCCTGAGGTGGATGCACGGTATCACTGGGGAAGTTGACACCAGGCCCCTCAGAAAACAGGGGCTGGAGTTTAGGAAAGACATTGAAAGAGCTAGACGCATGTTCCTTACGCTTGGCGCCTTTAAACAGCTTGGTTAACCACTTGGGCTTTTCTTTGACCACGGGAAGGCCCCGTGCTTGGGCAGGTTTCTTATCAGATGGTCGGGGGTTCGTGGCAGGGGCTATGGCAGATTGCGAGGGGGATGATACAGCCGGCATTGGTGATGGAAGAGAAGACGAGACGGGTCGAGATTTGGCAACCGAGTCGTGCTGCAGTAACTTGTCACTATGGCCGGCTTCGTAGGAATCTTTAGGTAGCACTGCAGGCGGACCAACGCGTGAATCGACTGAACTAACGGGCGACGGAGTCTGTCTTGAAATGGCCTCATAGCCAGAAAGTATAGTCGACTGAGCTCTTCGGTGCTGCGACGGATGGTTTTGGAGTTCTAGTGATTGGCCTAGGCTGACTAGCCCGTTCTGAAGATGTTCCGTGATAGGCTGAAGAAGTCTGTTCGCTGGGCTTTGGGACACTATCAATGGCTTCTGTTCTGCAACTCTAACCAAGTCTGTCACAGACCGTTGTTTATAAGCAGCAGAGTTCTTATCAAACGGTGTGCCCTCCAACGAAACTGCCGACGGCTTGCGCTTTATGGGCATCTTCTGAAAGCCAGCGTTTCCAACTATGGCATATGACTGTCTATGACTAGCCACATCCGACATGGCCTGCCGGTACGGCTCTATCTTGGGCGAGTTTGCAGGGAAGTAAGACCCAGCTTGGTCAGCGTGTTCCAAGACATTTAGAGGCACAGATGAACGGCGGTTGGAGTCGTTGCCGGGCGTCGGTGACGATATAGTTGAGATGGTGGATATGCCTCTGGCAGAAAGAGGGCCCGGCGAAGAGGTGGACATGGCAGATACGTCAGATAAGCGGCGGTGATAATGCAAAGGCTGGACATTTTGATAGTCAGGTACAGAAGGAGCAGGGGAGCATATCGAATAGGGCCTTTCATACTCTTGCTGGCCGAGATTCATAGCAACCGATCTACGTGGCAGTTGCCGTTGGTCTGGATACAGAATTGTAGTAGCTGGCCTTGAAATGGCAGCTGGCACCGGGCCAAGTGGCACAGATCGGGAGCGGCATGAAGACAGTTCGTCGAGCACATTCTGCGTGTACAAGGACCCGCTATCAAGGCTGTGGGGTGGCACGGGTGACAAGTTAGATCCCTCACCTCGTCTAGACACTGCAATATAATCGCCTGGGGGGGACATGTCGATAATTGAAGTGAGTCCCAGTGCCGGATCATCATCCGGATACGGCAGGATTGGATCTTGCTTGACTGGCGACAGCGTCCGGTTTGTATTGGACACGAATATAGATTCATCTTGCACGAGGACGCCAGGTCGAAGCGACATTGGTGCGCTGTGTCCATTGACAAGGTCGCCTAATATTGTTGAGTTTGGGACTGTAGACCGATCGTCTGAAGCTCGAGGGTTAGGCGGAGGTGACTGTGAAGTCTCATGATGAAATAGAGGCGCAGGCGGGAAATAAGGACTAGCGATTTGTGCATGTGCCATAGAAGCAGAAGCCGCGTTCGTGACAATATCATACGGCAAGATGCCGTTGCCTCCGGTCTCAGCTGTTGCCGCGCCAGAAATGGCCTCATCTTGTGTGTTCTTCTGGTTCTGGGTGAGCTCGCGTTGGGCTTGGGTCGCGCCCTGGACGTCGTTCTCGGCAACATAATCTGACGGTAGTTCTGTAGTAAGCGGTGCACTAGAGCGCTCGATCGGCGCCAAGATGCTGTGGTCGGCCATTTCAATAGGCGCATTTTCGATGGCAGCCAAGCCGGTAAACTCGGTGGGCATCTCAGCAATGAAACCAACTGGGTCGACAGTGGTAGGACGTCTCTGGGTCTCGGTCTGAATCTCGCTGCCGTCCAGCATGTAAATCTCCGTTTGATTCTGCCCAGCGTGATGACCATAGCCAATAGTAACAGGATTGTCCGTAGGGGCCTCTGCTATAATAGATGTCGAATGTAGCTCGGCGATAGCGAAAGCTGTCTCTGGTCGAGCAGGTATATGCGATAATGGCAGCGGCGGCACAGTGTCTACAGTAGCATTCAAGGGCAAAGGCGTCGATGTCTGACTAGCTATCGGCGAAACAGAAGCCACAGTCGTCGGTTGTGATGAGTTATGCTGTCTGTCGGCACTATCTGCAGCCGTTGGACAGTCGCCATCATCATCAATTCCAGGGCCCATGTACATGAAGGCGTCTGGCTTGATAGAGTCCGAGGCACCAAAGTCGCCAAGGCCGAAGAACGATATCGGGCCTCCAGTGGCAGACATGCCTGACGCATACATCAAGCGCGGAGCTTTGGCGTTATGCTTAGCACGCATCTGCTTCTGAATGGCCAGGCGGTCTTCAGGCACGATCGGCTCGGGTGTCATCGACTCATCGAAGGCGTCCAGAAACTCATCACCGGGCTCCGGGAATTTATATTGCACCGCGCCAGTCGGTTTGTATCGATAGAACCAGCGCAAGCCGTCATAGTCAGACTCCCAGCCCTCCAGCAGCTCGTATGAGCCCATCTTGGCAACGGCAGCGACAGTTTCAAAGGTGTCTAAATAAGCAAACACTAACGGACCAACAGCCAGGTTTGGCACTGAGGCAAAAAAAATAGCAGTCCTGGCAAGACAGCAGCAGCTATGGTCAATAAGATGGTATGATTCACCTCAACTGGGCAACTAAAGTGCCGGCAAAAGAAGTTGATACGGCAGTTGCAAGTCCGTTGTCTCGAGCTTAAACAAAGGGAAAGTCTTGGAAAGTGCAGAATGAGCGGAAGATAAAGAAAGAAACAAAAAAGAAAACTCCAAAAGAATCAACAACTATACATAGAAGAAACCACGACATACCAGCTAAATCAAATCAGCAGACCAAAGTACTGCACATTCTGCTTAGTCTTTCTACTGCTAAGATATTATATTATATTACACTGTTGCTCGATAACAAGCATTTCCCCCGTGAAATTGTGCTCAGTACCCAAATCTCACTACGGCTTGACAGCAGTACGCCCGGCTATAGCGCCAACAAAGCTTTCCAGGATTGGCGGGGATGTTGAAGAAAGCGTTGCTTCATAAGCGCCAAAAACACTACTTGACTTGCTAGACGGGCAAAAGCTCAGCTTGGCTATAGCCGTTCATACTTGGGGAATACTTCATAGTTCCAGAAACTAGATAATATAACTGATAATCCAAATTCCGTCCTTGGGGCACGGTGATATCATGTCGTACATATCTTGCCTGGCTCTAGACGCTACAAAGAAACCGAAGGCAATTAATAGTAAAATATGCCAGCTTTTTACTTTCCCTCTCCTTCTCTTTCTCTTTCTCTTTCTCTTTCTCCTCTACATTAGTAAAGACGCAGCTACTGCGGCTGAGTACACAGAAGCTGGACCCATTGCGACCAACGCACTCAAGGCTACTTTTTCTTTCTTCGGCAACTTTTCAACACCCAGGTAATTAATTCGGCAGGATATGGCTTGATTTACACCATCATCGCAACTCCAAAGATACTCGCCTTTGCGAAGACATACCCAATATATCTCTACCTTTTTACTTCTTTGTCCTACATTGGACGCGATTCATTGATCCCCTTACTACCTAACACTTCCCAAAACTGTGAGCTCAAAACAGTAGTGAATATTCTTTAGCTGCAAACAAGAAACATGGAGATTCGTAGTCACATTTGCCAATTGTATGTGCAAAAGGATCATCGGTGATGAACATGATTAGGATACTGAGCTATTCTTAGAATCCAGAACCCAACAGAACGTAAATGCATGATGTACCAGCTATAGGGTTATATATATATCAATAGGGTTAGAACGAACTGAAGCAAATACAAGTGTGTGCGAGCTCTTTTGTCCAATAATGAAATCCGTGGGCGATAATGACACAAGTGTGTGCTTTGTGAAATTGGGTATATAAGAGTAGCAAATAAAACTTGACTTGTTGATCACTCTCAAAGAAGATAGTCACAGATATTTTCTGCTTATTCAAACTAGCTTGTACACGTCATAGAAACACTCGGTATAGTTACCGCTGCTATAAAACATATTATACATGGAACTTAACTCTGGTTTCAAAGTCCATTTCAATGTATCTTACGCTTACTCGCAAAGTCCAGGAATCATATATTTGCCTCTATACACTTGTCACCTAGTTACAACAAACGCCTACCAACATAATATATGCACTTTAAGGTAACTAATCTTATCCTTGGATAAACTCTTCACTAAGTCACAAAGCTGATGATAATCATTTTAATTATTTTTGCTAGGTGAAGTTGCTACTCTTGAAGACGATACGTACAACTATACACCAAGCATAAAATCATGAGCGAATGATACTGACATTTCATTCAACAGATATTACTCAACGAGTAATCATCTACATTCAGTCATGAAAAACAATACGCCCTGGAGATTCCCCGATGCTCCGGAAAATTATGTAAGCATTACATCTAGAGGCCTAAGGGAAGTCCATCGCCAGGGCTATGTCGATTTCGAGAACAACATACAAAAAATTCAAGATCCGACGGGACACAACGTTTTGAGCAATATTACCAGCTGTATACCAGTTTTCAAAGACAAGTTGCTAGTATCGGTAGATATGGAGGGGGCGTACATAAGAAAAAAAAAGGTTGGCCGACCGGATATGTCCGGGCTACATTTCGGTGCCTCGTTTTTAGACCTTAGAGACCCAACGACAGCTAAAGACACTGAGGATGTAATTACGGAAAAGATTACATCGTTTCAGTTCACAATAAAGCGACCAAACGATCCTAAATACGAGGCGCGCAGAAAGAGGTTCGTACACGGGAACCCTGAAATGAAAACTCTTAGCCAAATCAAGAAGTGGCTTGAAAGACGTATTGAAGGCCGTGAGTGGATTCTGATCGTTCACTCCGGATTTAACGATCTTATTTTTTATGAGACTATGGAATTTCCAAAGCCGGAAACCATATTTGATATTCAATACATCCATAAGTTGCTTTTGCAGACGGGCACCAGCAGAAAATATGTAGCGAATCTTGAGGATATTCTGAAAGATTGTCAGTCCTTGAAAACTGAGGACTGCCAATCTTTGGCTACCAAAGATTCGAGCTTTCACGTCGCCGGGAATGACGCCCGATACATCATAAAGGCGATGGTGAAAATGACGTTGAGTTGCATACCTGCTCAGTCTAGAGCTATCATTGCACCCATGATAGTTTCTGCCAACAACGAGCCTTGTCAGGCGCCGCTAGTATATCTATCAGATACAAAAAGCGAAAAGAGTATACTAGTTGAAGATAACGATGACACCGACAGTTCTGACTGGCGTCAGGTCGAATATGAGATTGTTGATCGGAAGCATGAACTTGACGACTCAACACGAACTATTTCACAGCGCCCACGACTACTGAACGAAACGATTCACAAAGTTGAAGTTATAACCGACCCGAAAACAGAGTCGCAGGCAAATGTCGTACAATGTGTCGAATAGAACCTTTAAATAACAGTGAGCTGCCACTCTTCGCAAACTTGCTACGAGTTGAAAGAACAGCTATAACTAATGCATTGTAGAATACTGGCCTATAATTCATTGTGGTAGCTCTGCGAACATGTCTCCCTATAGAGCCTTCACACGCTAATATTAGATGGACTTTTAACATATAATTCTTATTAACATTATAATATAATGATTGCTTCAAGTTGTCTTGCTCTACTACTACTTAAGTACTACTGTATTGTGAAATTGTATAAGCCGGCTAAATTTCGGCATATGAGCTCTACACTATCTTATCGCCAAGTGGAGCGAGTCTGGCCTTAGATGAACAAACGTGGCAGGCTATTGATTATCTTACATGAGAGAATTGACAAGTAAATTAAGTGGTTCCTATAGCTCGCTCAACGGGACAGCTTGCTTCCTAGCCCAGCCTAAGCTTAGATTTCTAAGAAGCGACTACGATTAGATACGGGTATTGAACAGCGTCTTACATAGCCTCTAAACGGCGACTTTGGAGCAGCTGCTACTGGCTTCACATTATCTGATTTCCGTTATTGCTTCAATGCTGACTTGGTTTCTATCCTTTGTTGGGTTTTCAATACTGTGAATAGCCTCTTCTGGTTTGTGCCTGGCGCACCAATCCAATCAAGCAAAAACAACGCATTCAAGTATACACGATACTTTGAAATGCGGACATCTGCATCGCCGCCCATCTGGGCCACAACAGCCATCACCATAGTTGGCGTCTTATCTAGCCTGGTTTTGCCAGTCGGTAAGTGCAAATACGTCAGCAATAATGTAGCAAACTAGCAAGCAAATATGCAGGCGAGGGTTTATTCAGCCATAAAAAAAAAGACAAGCCGCCGTTATACTAACATCGCTGTGCTTTCCTTTCTACAGAAGCTGTCAAGGAAAACGACTTCAAGAAATGCCACCAGGCCGGCTTCTGCAAACGCAACCGCGCCTATGCCGACAAAGCTGCCGAGGGCAGTGTACAGTGGGCCTCACCCTACGAAGTGCTCCCCGACTCTATTTCCTTTGTCGATGGAAAGCTCCATGCCACGATCTTGAAGACAGTTGCAGACGCTAATAAGGTCGCCCTCCCGCTTACAATCTCGTTCCACGAATCCGGCACGGCTCGTATAACTCTAGACGAAGAGCGCCGCCAAAAGAAGGATATTGAACTGCGCCACAACAGCAAGGCCCGCAAGGAGCGGTACAACGAGGCCGAGCAGTTTGTCATTGTTGGCGGACTCAACGCTGACAAAAAGGCTACCTTGGCCGAAAAGGATGTCAAGAGCGCCGTCGTCCAGTACGGTCCCACGTCAAACTTTGAGGCGCACATCTCGTTTGCTCCTTTCAGCATTGACTTCAAGCGCGATGGATCTACGCAGATCAAGCTCAATGATCGCGGCCTTTTGAATATGGAGCATTGGCGTCCAAAGGTTGAGGGTGCCTCCGATGATGACGGTACTTTGTGGGACGAAACGTTTGGTGGAAACACCGACTCCAAACCTCGCGGTCCTGAGAGTGTTGCTCTCGACATCACATTTCCAGGATACGAACATGTCTATGGTATCCCGTCCCATGCAGGATCTCTATCACTTAAAGAGACTCGTGGTGGCGACGGTAAACATAGCGAACCGTACCGCATGTACAATGCCGATGTGTTCGAATATGTGCTCGACAGCCCTATGACTCTCTATGGCTCTATTCCCTTCATGCAAGCGCACAAAAAGAATTCCACGGTTGGCGTCTTCTGGTTGAACGCTGCCGAGACTTGGGTTGACATCATCAAAAACACGGTCGTCAATGATAATGCTCTAGGCGTTGACTCTAAGACCACTACGTCTTCTCATTGGATCTCAGAGAGCGGTCTCCTAGATGTATTTGTCTTCCTGGGTCCTACTCCTGGTGATGTTCTTAAGGCGTATGGTGAGCTTACCGGTACTACCGCTCTACCTCAAGAGTTCTCGTTAGGCTACCATCAGTGTCGTTGGAACTACGTTTCCGACGAGGATGTCAAAGACGTCGACCGTCGCATGGACAAATCGAAGATTCCTTACGATGTTATCTGGTTGGATATCGAGTATACGGATGAGAAAAAGTACTTTACCTGGAATCCTGACACCTTTGTTGATCCTATCGGCATGGGTGAGGCTCTTGATGCACACGGCCGTAAGCTCGTCACTATCATTGACCCTCATATCAAGAATGTGGACAATTACGATATCGTCAAACAGCTGAAAGACAAAGATTTTGCTGTCCACAACAAGGACGATAACCAGTTCGAGGGCTGGTGCTGGCCCGGCTCTTCGTACTGGATCGATACTTTCAGTCCCGCCGCTCGTGACTGGTGGAGCTCTCTGTTCAAGTACGAAAGTTTCAAGGGTACCATGGAGAACACCTTCATCTGGAACGACATGAACGAGCCATCTGTCTTTAATGGCCCTGAGACTACCATGCCGAAGGACAACCTCCATTTTGGCGGCTGGGAGCATCGCGATGTCCACAATCTCATGGGTATGACTTTGCAGAATGCCACTCAACTTGGTATGCAGACTCGTAAGCAGGGTGAGAAGCGTCGTCCTTTTGTTCTAACTCGCTCCTTCTTTGCTGGCTCTCAGCGTCTTGGTGCCATGTGGACTGGTGACAACCAGGCGAACTGGGACCATCTGGGCGCCTCGATTCCCATGGTTCTTAGCCAGGGTATCTCTGGTTTCCCCTTTGCCGGTGCTGATGTTGGTGGTTTCTTCGGTAACCCAGAGAAGGACCTGCTCGTGCGTTGGTACCAGACTGGTATCTGGTATCCTTTCTTCCGTGGCCACGCTCATATTGATTCCCGCCGCCGTGAGCCCTACTTGGCTGGTGAAGAGTATACGCCCATCATTACAGCTGCGCTTCGCCTGCGTTATGCGTTAATGCCTGCTTGGTACACTGCATTTTACGAGGCTAGTCAGAATTCCAGCCCTATCGTTCGGGCCATGTATTACACCAACCCTGATGATGAAGGCTCTTTCGCTATTGATGACCAGCTGTTCCTGGGATCGTATGGTCTGCTGGCCAAGCCTGTTGTTGCTGAAGGCCAGAACTCTGTTGATATCTACATCCCTGATAACGAAGTTTACTACGACTATTTCACTTACGCTATCGTACCTACTAAGCAGGGTGCCAAGGTGACGCTCCCCGCGCCTATTGATAGCATCCCTCTTTTGCTTCAGGGTGGCCACATTGTGCCCCGTCGTGACATCCCCCGCCGCTCAACGCAACTAATGAAGTTTGACGACTACACTCTTGTTGTTTCTGTTTCCAAGGCTGGATCTGCCGAGGGTAGACTGTATGTCGACGATGGTGACTCGTACGAGTACAGCAACGGCCAGTACATTCACCGCAAGTTTGTCTTGGATAACAAGTCTATCTCCTCCGTCGACGCGGAGGGCCGTAGTGCCAATGCTGTCAAGCCAGGTGCCTGGCTCAAGAAGATGGCAGCAGTCTCGGTCGACAAGATCATAGTACTAGGCGCCCCTGCGGCCTGGGATAAGGAAGAGGTCACTGTTTTGTCAGACGGCAAGAAATGGCCAGTGAAGGTGCAGTACTTCAAGGCATCGGGCACACGTGCTGCATATGCGGTGATTGGCCGCGTGGGTACTTACATCGGCGTTGATTGGACGATTACCGTGTAAAAGCCACGGCAGGGACCGATGGCTAAAACGGTATAGATAAGCCGGCCGCTTTCATTTCTACTTTGAGCAGGACAACGCGGTAGGATTCTATATATATGCATCTATGGATGACATCAATTGTTGTGGTACGGCAAGTACATGTAATGTTCAGATATCAAGATACCACTAAGTTGTTGGTTGTGAAGGAAAAAAAAATTACAGTATAGTAGAGCACTCTCTTCATTCACTCAGTGTCTATGATTTGTACATTGATAGTTTATATGTTGTGGCAATGATTATCTCCTCTTGTTTTTTTGTAACTTCATCTATTATATACAATCTTGTAGTCCCAATTGATTCTACATTCTACTTTCCATATCATATCATGTATTATCAAGTTTTGTCGCCTTATCAGCCATGTCTAGCCAAGTTGCATGGTATATAGATTGGACGCCACATTGTTTCCCGACTTTCTGACTGGCCGAACCCAACAAAACAGAGCTCAAGCCAGAGAATCAAATGTCAGACCGGATGCTTGTGTATATGTCATTTTGAGGGTTATCATGTGTCTCTTAGCAGTGATATATTAGTATGATATACGGTTCTTCTTTTGTACTCTTGTTGCGATAAGCCTGGACGGCTTCCTATCTATTCCCTTGCCTTATCTTTAGATGTTATCTTCGTTTCTTTCTATGGAATGATATATGGCAAGAAGTAACGTCAGTGGCTTTGACTGAAGGGCATTTGGAGGCCAGCCAGCCTAGTCAAGTTCATATCCAACCCTAGTTACAGCTCGCATACAATGTAATGCATGCCCCTATTCGCTTGATGCCAGTACATGATGTAGTATGTTCTTTATTATTTTATATTCTTCCTTTCTCTAACTTTATCTAACAACAGGGCCGGAGAGTAAGGCCTCAATTTTTTTTGTAGAAATAATAAAAGATGGATTTGATATACTGATACTATGCATATTTTTTTTGGTTCTTTTTTTAGTTATTAATCTTATCAAGTTTCTAGAACTATGAAGATACAATACTAAGCAGTTACTAGTGTTATAAATCTGGAAGCCCTGTCAAATGCAACTGTCAATGTGTCATGCCTTGACAATCGAATTTTACAAGATTCAAGGGGAAACTTGGAAAGTCCAACTGGAACAAACGTAGAGTCAGTATCGGGAAGTTCTCAAATCCGTCATGTAAGACTCAGAACTAACTAACTACCTTACGATGAAAATGATTGACTAGTTTTGATTTTTTTGACCCTTTTCTCGGTCATTCGAATTTATGACTGTCCCCCGGCAATCGATTAGACTCAATGACCGAGGACTGGGCTTTTTTGTTGGTCTTGACATGAGACACAGACAAGTTTGTGAAAAAAAGTGACTAGAGAGGATCGTGAACCACAGAAGTGTTTACCATAATCTTGCTCTTGTAAGGGTGCATTGTTGGTTTCGATACAAAGCTTGGTAATACGATTAGCAACAACCAGGGAAATTCTAACCGAGCAGCTAACAGGATGTGAAAATTTAGAGGTGAACTCTAGGTACTTAGTGTATATCCAAGGATAATGACGTCCTATAAAGACGAAAGATGAGGTCAAGAGACAGCACACAGCATTTAAGACCCTGACACAGAGAGGATCACAATGAAGCTGATGTAGAGATATTATTGAAAATGCTCTGAGTATTTCTTTGTTCTAGACCTCAAAGACAGAAGCTATAATAGGTCTCGGGTCGATACACTAAACTAGCCGCCTATTTATCTGTAGACTATAAAGATGCTAGAATCGTCTAGGCAATGGAATACTCCGATCGCTCATGCTTGAACTATCGGTGTCCTAGTCATATATCTCAAAGACACCACGAGGGGAGTGGAAAAGCAGGCGTAAACATGCAGGGTTTTGTTTCTTCCTGTTATTCCTTCTAGAAATAGTGACAATATGTATGTTTAGTTGGTCTGACAGAAAGAGAAAACAGAGCCTCATATAACAGTGAAGGACTTGCCTAAAATCCAAGTCACTAGCGTCAAGAAACAACCGAACAGAGCCTCAGACATCTGACAACCAATCCAATCAGTCCAGGTCTAGTCGGCTTTTAGTGTGTAAACCTTCTTTATCGAATCACCATAGCCTCGACTACTACGGTCTTGTTTAAGAATTCTCCTAGAAATAAGAAAAGAAAAGAGTCGCCCTTTTGGATGATCTAATAGACGTAGGCACGATAGGGCAGTACAAGAAAGGCATTTAACAAAGATGAAGGAGGTGGGCCATTGATTCAACTGTCGGGTAGCATACAAAAGACAGCACAGCACAGGGGGACGGAAACAACGTGCGGCTTATATAATGCCTGTATGACACAAATTTTAGTGTTGTTCACATATAACAAAAAGGATTTCGTTACGTGTCAGATTTTCATGGACCCGAATTTGCCTCGTTCGTGTTAAGATTAAGAATTACGAAAGAAAAAAAAAAAAAACTCCTCTCAACACTAACACCGAAGGCGATATCTTGCTCGTGTTAGCGACTAGAATGGCTGTAAACTTTCTTTTGGATACTTTTGTTAGCCCCTCTAAAAGCTTCTTGATTGTCATAATGCCAGTAGGCATCGGTCTAGAACCCAGTTCGATCCATAGATTTAGGCGCAGCGCCCAAGCTCAGTGACACAGGCTCGTTTAGTTGCGAGCGAGCACGAGCTTTCTTTTTTTGCTCTTTTTCTTGTATTCCGACTTTTATTTGTTGATAATAGTACTATTAGTATCCATTCTAGGCTGAAGAACAATTACTGTTTGTATCTGCACGGACTACTAGGCATAAGAAGACAAACATCGAGAAGCCTTTTTTGTACAAATGTCTAATGTTATGTCAAAACAAGAGATCGTATTTAGCCATATTTCATAATCTGAGAGAACACAATATGGGGAAAGTGAAAGCGATCATAACGGGTAGAATTGTAGGCAGTAGGTAAAGAAGACAAAAACTAGAAACTATAGATAAGCCAGTTTCATCAAGCCAAGTTATCCTAGCAAGGAACCCTAGTACCCTGAAACCCTACATGTTCGCCATTTCTGAAAATCGTTGCGCTGTCGCTAACGTATGCTATGTAGGTTCTGAGTCAGTGCTAAAGTAGGTGAACAGGTACGACGGCTCTGGGTGGCACAGGGGCCCTATCTTTTTTTCTTAATTTTTGCCACACACTATCTCTCTCATTAAGATTACATTCTTGTTTAGTGTCAAAGTTAAGGGAATAACATTGAAACTGACACACTAAGTGTCCTAGTCCTAAAAAATCTTTGTAGCTGAGTGTCTAGCCTTGCTTGATATTACGAACAAGAAAGCAAGTCAACAAAAAGAAGAGGGTTGAAGTAGGATGAAGATATACACACATATGTTTACATACTTATACTGATAGGCAATACTACTAGTACATCTCGAGACATGCACATGCAGCGAGAAGAGGAGGAGCAGGTCAGCCGGTCACATACACGATGATAGGGATTGAGCGTCGCCCAAGCTCATTACATATTAGGCAGTTTGTGTATCGTATTATCCGCCGTGCATTGTGATAAGCGGGCGGTGACATGTAGCGTACTTTTACCATTCGTAGAATAATGTCGTGATGTAAGCCTCGGTATTCACATGTTCATCTACAAGCAGAAGATAGAGCAGATCATTAGGGGAAAAACCGTGTTTCAATAAACAGATTATCTAGAAACTCAATAAGATTAATGATTTAAAAATAAATAAATAAACAGATTACATAGGCTTGGCGTCATGGGCAAGATGCAATAATGATTTGTAACAACTTGTACATAAGTCTTGTTAGATCTGGCTGTAGATGGCCGTGCATGATGAATAAGGAAACGCTGGCTCAATGAAAGACTATGATTGGGAGAGTTCTCTTCCTTATTGGTCGCAAGGCCACCAGAAGCCTACAGGATAGCTAGATAACGAAGAGCTGGCAAGTACATTTTCTGCTAGAAAGGTGGGGGAGGGGGGGGGGCCATTAGTCCTGATATACACGTAGGCTTACGAGTGCGGGATTGGTGGGCGGATAGTGGATTTGAACCGGGATTATGGTTACATCAAATGTGATAAGATGTCGTAGGATGCAACAGAAACAGCACTAACATACAAAGCAAGAGTGATTAATATATGGGCGGATCTGGCTATACACGCATGATTCGCAATGTGATGGTGTGTAATACCCTCCTTTATGACACAAACAAGCTCTCGCTTGGCTGGGTCGTGGAGCCTCGGTTTTCTCTTATTCTCTCAAAAGTCTCTAGTTAGTAGATTGACTGGCAAAGGTAGATGAGACAGGGTTGCCGTCAGAGTCAGCAATCAATAATCTTTCTCTAGTTGAACCTGACAGCAGAACCTTGAATTCTGCAGTGGTACTGTATATTCATAGTTCTAGAAACTTAATAATATTAATGAAAAAAAAAAAAAAAAAAAAAAAAAAAAAACATCCCAGAGGAGTGTATCTTATCGAAGGGCTTATACACCAAAGTCTTGCTTGGCCCCTTACTCGACACCGACCGCTTGCCGCTGCTGGCCATCCCTTCAGCCGCCGATTTATAGCCCTTTGGCTGCTACTTGGAGTCTTCTAATAAGGACTGGTAGTGCAGATCAAATTTTGCCAGAAAGTCAACATGCTTGACGCATTGCTAACCATCAAAAGAGCCATACATGTGTGCTTATATATTGACATATATGCGTGAGCACATGATAACTTTGCTACAGCGTGACATCTACATTAGTATTAATAGCGTAATTTCTGGCTTGCGATGACCGATGGCCGATGTTTCTATGCATCCAAATCTTCCTCCCCTCTTTCTACTGATACTAACCAGGAAGTCAATCGAGCCAGGGAAGGACGGTAGACTTGGCTTTCTTGAGCTACGTGACATCAGGATCGTCACCTTGAACGGCTATTTGCCGCAATGTTAACCTAGTAAATATAGGTAAAGGTGACAACAAGCAGCCACTGGAACATGAGGAAACAGAGAAAAGTTGAGCATAACAGCTCGTTAGCTGGTGTTGTCGCTAGCATTCTTGGTGCTTCTCGGTAAAGGGCTGGTCTCAGGTCGTTGACTTTATGTGCCATTGAGAAACTAGGAGGATATCACGAGAAAACGCTGGACTGGCGAGTGGAAGAAAAGCAGCGTGAGTGAGTGTCAGAGAACGAGAAGTATTTGCCATAACCCTTATTCCAAGCATCTGTATAGTAGAGTTTCTGCTACTAATATTAGCACTTCTATAGTAAGTAGCACACCCTTCCAGGATATCTGCTGCATCCGAAAACAGTTAAGTATAGGATCGTGATCTGGTTCTGGTAGATAAAAAAAAAGAAAGAAAAACCTGCGGGTGTTGGTGCATGATGCTACGCCGAAGCTGATGTGAGTGGCGTCCCCGCATCGTGATCTCCGCACCGTAGAAGTAGCAGCGGCCGTGGCAAACTAGAAGGCTCTGCAGCCAGTGATGGATTGTGATGCCCCATGCAACTGGCGTAACTAGCGCGTCATTGGGATAGTGGTAATGAGACGTAGGAGGAGAGATGACTATGCTTCAATTGCGAATGAAGTGTGTGCTCTATGCGATAGCTTAGATAGTACAGCGAACAAACAGCGCCCCTTGACAGTCCTTGAGAGACCGTCGTCGAAGAAGGAAAAAATTGCGACAGCTCGATATCACGCATTTTTGTCGGCTTTCAGTAGTTATTGCAGCTTCCCGCGGCATCTTCAATTATACTTTTCATTTCTGTCTAACTACTTCAGCTACTTATAGCGTGTCTGCTGGGAATTGAATTTGTATCTGGGGAAAGGAATGTTGACAGGAACGAAAGCAAGAAAGAACTCAAAAAAAGAGACAAAAGGGCTATTGAGAGGTTGTTGACTGACCGTGAGTGAAGTTTTCTGCCCGCCGGTTGTCGGTGAACAAGTCAGCTTAACGAGACGGGTTGAGAAAAGCACGCTTCTTTCGTCGGTTAAGACAAGAGCGACAAGTAAGCAACGAGAAATAACCCCTGGTTTGGATAAGAAAACCTTCTTTTTGCATTGGCTGCCGGTCCTTGACTTTTGACAAGGATTACTGGCCCTAAAAGAATTTTAAAAGTATAAGAATAAAGATTAAAAGCAGTTGCTTGGCGGCCCCTGCTGGACCGGTAGTAAATGCGAGAGATAAAATTGATTGGGCTTGGAGGACGTTCATAGCTCTTGATGGCAACTTGGGCCTGGCTTTGGATGCTACCGCAGTGAATACTACTATAACAGAGCAGAACAAGCTAGAAGATCAAGATAGATAGAGAGAGAGTCGCAGCTCCTCCATGGGCCACAATCTCGAGCCCGCCTTGCGCTCTGGCTGCCGGCCTACGCCAGAGCCTTTCTTTTCTTTTAGTGTTTCTGGCTTGTTTTCTTTCTTTCTCTTTTCCTTTGTGTCCTACGTTCTCTTTCTTTCTTTGAAAATCTGCCCATTCCTCGTCTTGGTCTCTCCTCCTCCTTCCTGTCCTGCTTCTTTGCATCTGGTTTTGCGAGCATAACACACATCGCTTCATCCTGACTCTTTCGTCATTGTGTGCTGGACCGTCCTCTCGTTTTCTTCTTCTCGTATCCCTTTTCCTATCTTGCAAGAACTGCGATCTGCAGCTTGCAAGTACCACATCTGTCTGTCTATCCAGAATCCGCCATCTTCTTACAACAACACATCGCTTACTCTGTTGTTCAGTTCGTCTAGGCACATTGCCTATTGCCGTCATCTCGTCTAAAGCGGTGATAGACTATAACAACTGCCCGTTGTGTCCAACTGACCCGCCGATCGCTAACCCTCAACCCTCTTCAAGCGACCTAGAAGTAGACGACTGAAAGAAGCTAATTCGGCAGAGCAACTACCAACTCTCGATCAACTGCCCCCAACGGCGCCCACAACAGCCGCCTCTCCCTTGTCTGGCAACTTCTTGTCTCTTGACTCAGATTCTAATCCGCAACTATCTTGTCTTCTGCCTGTTTGGCCGTCTTTATCCTTGGCTACGATCGCATCCATTACATCGTGTTTGGGTCATCGTTCATTCCAAGCCATTCAAGCGGACGCAGTCATTTCTCGTCTTCATAATATTCTCCAGGGATTGCAGCTTCAGACAAGCTTATTTGCGCGACACGATCGAGTCGTCGTCCGCTTTGGCTGTTGCGCTGTGCTTCTTTTTTTTTTTTTTTGGAACCGTTGAAGCATTGCCCTTGCAAAAGACCAACGATCCATTCGGTTCTTCTTTTTTTTTTTTTTTTTTTTTTTTTTTTTTTTCTCTTTTGCTGTCCTGTAAGCCATCGCCTAGGGAGCTTAAAAACTTCTTGGCTGCTGCTGTCGTGCCCGTCTCACGATCATCGATTTTCTCTTCCTTCTACTCTTCCTCCGCCGACTTCTGCCTTCCGCTGTCTCTGCATATCGTTCGTCTCCTTTTCTTTGCCCGACTAGACTGGAGAGAGCTCTTTACACAGATTTAGGGGAGTATCTGTTGTACCAGTGCAAGTCGCCCCGTCTATACTAGTCCCGCTGTCGGCTGCATCTTCCGCCGCGCCATCTGCATACCCTACACGGCATATTTCCGGTTCTCACGTCACAGTTGGATCAGCACTGCATATCAGCACCGCTGTTGTAACACCCAATCATGTCGCAAAGCCATCCTAATGACCCGGAGCCGGGTGACAGCAAGAGTAGTGTTCCATTAGAGAAGCAGCCTGTCTTCTCCCACTCGCCGCCACCTCCGATCTTTCCGCCTCAAATTCCGTCTACAGTTCCTTCCAGCACCCACTTGTCACCTATAAGTCCAATCCACCCTCATCTATATCCATTCAACGCCGAGCCTCATGTTTCTAGTCTGCTTCCTAGCATGGGCATGCAGCCTTTGGCCCCGACTACTACTCAGCGCACCGAGGCTCTTGCTGTACTGGAAGCCCGCAGGTCCCACGAGATTCGTCTGCATGACGAGCTGGAACTGCTTCGCACAGAGCAGATTGTGTCTAGCCGCGAAAACGATTTGTACCGTCCCGGCTCCAAAATGCCGCTACCAGACGACGATGAAGCCCACTACAACCCCAATGCGCAGGCTATCCTGACGCCCGATAAGCCTCTGCCGCAGATGACCCCAAATACTGATGCGCCATTGTACAAGCTATGGGTTTGGCTAAAGAAGTTCCCCCGTATATTCAGATACATCTTTTACGCCCTTCCAGGCGCCGCACTATTGCTCATTCCTGTGCTGCTCGGAAAGTACGCTTTTAAGCCGGGTGAGCACCCCGTCGGAGGTGATGGTGGTGTCTATGTTGAGTGGTTTGGAATCTGGCTAGAGATCATGTGGTGCGCTCTTTGGGTGTCACGCATGCTGACAAGTCTCATGCCCTTCGTTTTCAAAAGCTTTGCATCAATGCTTGGATCTATTAACTCCAAGAAGTGGAAGGACATTGGACGTGATCTCGAACTTCACAGTGCCCTTTTCTTGTGGATGCTAGCCATGTTGATTTCAACTAAGAACATTCTCAATAACCACCGCGTCCCGCTTGACTCTGATGACGACCCACAAGACCTAGACTGGATCAAGGTTGTCATGAAGGTCATCATCTCAATATTTGTCCTCTCCTGTATTAATCTTGCGGAGAAAGTTTGCATTCAATGGATCGCCGCATCTTTCCATCAAAGAACATATGCCGTACGCATTGTGCAAAACAAAGACGACGTTTCGAAGCTTGTTCGACTTTACGAGCACTCCAAGTCTCGCTTCCACCCTATGGACTCTATTTGGCAGCCCGTCAACGGAAGCCGCCCCAATAGTGCTGGACATAAAACACCTTTAAGGGCCATGCGTATGAATGCGCGCATGGCCTGGGATAAGATGGGCAACGTTGCTGGACGCATCGGTAATGACTTCATGGGTCGCAAGATCAACGTCAACCATCCTGGAAAGGTTGTTAGCGAGCTTCTTCGCAATGCACAGCATTCTCGTGCTCTCGCTCGCATCCTATACCGTAGTCTTAAGGGTCTACATATCAGCATGCATGGCAAACCAGCAACCATTGAGGGAAACGGCACTGTAAACGAGGAGGACGACACTCAGGACTCCGATACTCCCAATAACAACGAAAAGTCAAACAACCCTGACGAGCCCCATACATATGATGAAGAAGATCGCCTTGTCTTTTTGGAGGACTTCAAGGTCATCTTCGAAGACGAAGAAGAGGCCGAAGCTGCTTTTTCTCTTTTCGACAAGGACATGAACGGCGACATCTCCATGGAAGAGTTCGAGGGTGTCTGCTACGAAATTCACCTTGAAAAGAAGGCTATCGCTGCATCTCTCAAAGATCTCGACTCCGTCATCAACAAACTTGACCGTGTTCTTTTTGGTATTGCATTAATCATCTCGGTTGTGGTGTTCGTGTCGATAATCTCAAGCTCAACTGCTGCTGCATTAACTTCTGCCGGAACAACTATCCTCGGTCTCAGTTGGCTTCTTCAGGCCACAACACAGGAGTTCCTGCAGTCTATCATTTTTGTGTTCGTGAAACATCCCTTTGATGTTGGTGACCGTGTTACCGTCTACGGTAATTCTGGTTCAACCGGTCTTGGTGATGACTACTACGTCACTGAAATTTCTCTTTGGTACACCGAGTTCAAGAAAATGGAAGGTCACATTGTGCAAGCCCCCAACTCTATCCTAAACGAATTGTTCATCCTCAACCAACGCCGCAGTAACGCTCTTGCCGATGTTGTCAGTCTGCAAATTCGTTTCGGAACAACTCAATCGCAAATCGAGCAACTCAAAGAGCGCATGATGAAGTTTGTCGATGAAAACCGCCGTGACTACCAGTCGCGTATTCTCACTGAGATGCGCACGCTGAACGATATGTCATCGGCCACCCTCAACCTCATCTTCTTCCACAAGAGCAACTTCCAGAATGAGCTGCTACGTTTGAGTCGTCACAACTTCTTCTTGACTGAGCTGATGCAACAGATGTGCGAAGTCGGCATTCAGCCTCCGTACAAGGCTCAGCCCGGTGGTAGCGCCGAGAATCCCGTATATTGGAAGCCCATTGATACTCCGAAGCAGCCGCAAAGATCACCCTTCCCGCACGATGATGATAACTCTTCCCCCCATGGTAGCCGCCGTCGCCCAGATACTGAACACCGCGCCGGTCCTGGCGGCCCTGACCACGATGCTAGTGACTTCGAGCGGTTCAGACGCCAAGCTGGCCTCGATCATGTCGCGCCGGACAACCGCTCTGGTTCCGAACGCCTGCCGACTCTACGCCAGCACGAGCCCTTTGTCGATGACTTCCAAGACGTATACTCGATGCGCAAGAACGAACCGCGGAACCGATGGAACTCGGTGCATCATGCCAATAATCTCTCACAGCTACGCCTACGCAAGGGCACCACATTGCCCACTGACCGTCATTCTTTGGCGCCTCAGGAAAGCCACCAGACAGGCTCGTTTAACCTGCGCTCTAGTGTAGATCAAGGGTCCCTCAACGGCATCCGGCGCATGACTACGACTATGAGTAAAATGTCTAGCACAAGCAAAAGATTTTGGCAGAGGCCTCGGGCGCGTACGCAGTCTAGTAACAACAAACCGCCAGAAATTAACCCAGATGGCAGCATTGTGTAAAGCTAAAAACAAACTGAAAAACTCACTTATGTGATTCGCCCAAACTCGATTTTTCCATAAAAGTTTTCATGAGCATCTATCATTATATCTTATATGTAATGGCGCTTACTTTGGTATTTTTACTTCTTTTTCGATGTTCGCACATCTTGAAACTTTTTTTATCCTGCTTCTCCCTATCCTTCACTTCTTGAGTGTCATTATCCTACATCGGACTATTTTCATGGTTAGAATTTTTAGACTTTTTTTTTATTTCTTTTTTTGTGATACCACTCCTTACGATCATGAATTTATATTGTTTTCTTCTCTTTATATGTCCACTGTATGTTTGATATGTGCGAATCTTTGAAACTTGAATGCTCATATATTTCATAGTTTACCAAAATCGTTGCTGGCATATCGATCTAGTGAAGTAGTACCCCCTTGGTACTATTTCAGTCTGAACTTTGCCGTACTTTTGTCTATTCCAATCGGCAAGCTGGGATAAAATGACACGAGTCAGAGAAAATAAGGTCTTTTTCATAATGGACCAACTGATCAAAAATAATATATATGGCGAGGGCAAGATTGCTGGATGTTCCCTAATACTAACCCTAGTTGGTATGGACCTTAACACTACGGATGACAGTCAACGCTAACCAAAGAATTGACTCGTGCCACCACAAATCTGAATGTTGGAAATAACAGCCATGATCCATCTCAGAGAGGAATTTGGATTATATCGGCGTGCTAATTGCTTAACCTAGCTTCGAATAAGTCCGAGCGCAAGTAATATTGAAATATTTGTCAACAACTGACTACTATATACTAGTACTAATCTGACTAGCTATTATACACATCAAAAGTTTACTTATGCGACTGGTTAGCATTACTAAAGCTTAGACTAAAGTTTAGCCGCCATCGAGTTCCAATTAGACTGTCTGACTGAGACTTGCGTTTTCATATGACAGCTGTTATGACAGATGCTAGTTGATTAGTATACTAACTGTGCTTAGTATATGAATGGGGCAGATGTTACTGTGACGACGTTCACTGGCCATCATCATTTAACTTGCTTGTTTATGATCTTTCGAAGTGGCCATTTTATCAACAATTACATTGTTATTTACCAATAAGCTATTAAATACAACTGTGGCTAACCACAAGAACAGGGATATCGTTATCACATACCTGCATAGCACCAATTTTTATGAGCGTATTGATTAATATCGACGATTTTGACGCGTGATATATATTTTCATCACATCACGTTGGCGTTCTCTTGGTTCAAATCCATCAATTATGATTTCATTGCAGGTTTAATTCCCTTAGCAAGTGAGCATTACGTTGGATATCAGCACATTTTGCTCGTGCCAAGTTATCAAGTTTTCCTTGCCCCCCTTCCCCCCCCCTCTTCAGTTTGCTTGTTGCCTGATATGTAGTACTATAAGTTGTGGCGGGTAGAGATGGGAAGGGAATTTTTTCATTTCTATCGAATTTTTAATCAATAACCTTGTCAAGTTTCTGGAACTATGAAGGTACTGGGAAAGATAGTTTGGCTAGCCCTCTTTCGCTCTCTTCTGGCCATTCTCCTCCCCTCTTTGTTGGCTTACGGATGTGCTTTTTGACTAACCATGTTGCCATTGCTACTCTGTCGCTAATATATATCTCGCGGCGCTTAACCTGCGTCTTGCAGTATTCTTATCCTTGTTTCTAGTGAGATGGAGGATGGTAAATAAACATAATAAACTTAGGATAACTATAGCATCGAGATAACATTCACTCAACGGATCTTTTCCACTAGCGAGCTGTTGTCTAGCTTTGTGCTTGTTGAAGGTTTACTACCCTCTGCTGAGCTTCCCCTATCCCCCTGTTCCTTGCTCGTCGACCCATGCCTGCCTATATGGATTCATTGTTATTTTCTGTTCTGCTATGATAACTGGCTGTAATAGTGCCTGTAAACCTGCCAGACGTCTGGTCTACTGGAATCTTCCATTCCCAGAAAGGCGGTTTCTTTGATTCCTTTTTTCCCTCTGAGTTAGTAGTGACTGGCACTACGATGTATGGCATGTTTCTTGGTCAGCCTTCTACTGTAAGTCCTGAAGCCAATGCTCTTAAACATATTCAAGAAAATTAGCCGTCCTTAACAGAAACAGGAAATATTCTACAATTCTGTATTCAGAAGAAGTACACAAGGCAAGAAATCAATCTTTTCTTTGGATCATGAGAAATATCAAGAGTGAGAAATCATATTAAATTTGTCTAATCGGATCTTTTTTCCCCCGGCCTCTTTTTTATGTTCATCAAACTTAGACTTTTTTTTCTTCATTGATTTTCCAAGTCCCCTGGGGCGGCCTTCTTTTCTTGTCTCCAAAGCTGTCTTTTAATTGTACCTTTTCCGCCATCTTCTTCCTGTTCTTCTCTTCTTTTTTTTTTTTTTTGAAAATCGATTCTCTCAAGTGTTATGCGTCTATCGGCCTACAATGATGTTTGTGTTCTTGACCTAGAGCATTTTTCTGTTCTCAAAATATCTGTTACGGCCTTTCAGCGATATCGACACCTTTTGCATTTGCATCAGCGTTCCATTGTTTTCTATTTTACTTTGTTCTAGACACATATTCCTCATATCATCGGCATCGTTCTTCATACTTTCTCATACCTAACGTTACTTTACTTTACATCCCTCTCTTGTTCGAAATCATCACAGCTGGCCATTCTAGACTGCATAATTGCTACCAATATCCACTAATATCCCCCACAAAGACTTCCATGGTTGGGCGGTTTCTGCAGCTCCTCCAACCTTAGTACGCCAAAACTTGTATCTGCTCTTTCAGGCCTAAGTCCGTACTACTCTGCTACTTTGTTCTCTTTTATATCCGAAGATATCTCTGTATGCTCTACGCCCATTTTTCGCCTGTTGGTGCTGGGATCTTGGGAACAACGCAGATTCTTTGTCTTCGGGACACCCGATCTGCACTGCGTGTTCTGCGCCATTTGCGATATCACATTGCTCAGTTGGTGTTTTGTTCCCTTGCACTTCTGGCTATCAGTGTTTGTCAAAGCTCAGTTCGTCTGACCAAAGCAAGTTTGTAGGAAAAAGTTCACCTATACTGTCTTGTCTACAGCGCAGTCTGAAATATGGATCCACGCCACACTACGGGACATCGTCAACCGTTCAACAATGGTCGGCGTCAGGACCAACCGCCACAGCAACAGCAAAAGCAACCATCGCCACAGCAGCAGCACCAACAATCAGGACAAGATGGGCGTTACCAGCAGCAACGCTCGCCGCAGCAGCAGCACCAGTCGCAGCATCACCATCAGCAATATCACCAGCAAATGCCGCATCCACAGCAAGGCAGCGGTGGGTTGAGTGCACCCATTCTGCTGTTGCTGTTCGTATCGATCGCCGTGTATGTGGCGTTGGTGCCGTTCGGCGGCGCTCCGCCGCTGCAGTACCAACAGCAGAATCAGCATCTCCAACAGGTAAACATGCACAATATGCCCCAATCGGCCATGAACCATCAAGGAAATATTGCGGGGGTGGCCGGTGTGCCGGAACATGGCATGCCAACAGTACAGCAATCGCAGCAGCATCAGTATAACTCTCAGCAGTTTAAACCACCGTATGGCCAGCAATTATCACACATCCATCATGTACAAGAACAAGTCCCAGTTGCTGCTGCGCAAGCTCAAGGCCACTCCATACAACCCCATGTGCATGTGCCAGCCCAACAGAACCCGCAGGTCGAGGTTCTCCCCCATATTCCGGCATATGAGGGTGTGACTCCGGCGCAAGCCGCGCAAGCTATAAGTCACGGCCACAACCGCAACAATAACAACAACCAGAATGACCAAACACTTCAAGAGCAGCGTTCAGTGCACAGTAGCAAAGCGGATGTATCGCTGATTCCTGTGCAGCCCCAGGTCTACCCATTACCACAACAAGATGTCCTCCAGCAGGCAGGAGTTCCGACAGTTATCACAGAAGGAGAAATTAGTGCTGCAGCACCCGAGCATCTGCAAGTGCCTCCAGCGCCTCAGTACCCGCCCCACTCTGGCCAGCAGCCCCATCAGCAGCCTCAGCAGTACCACCAGGAGCCGGCGAAGGGCCAGCAATATAGTGGCCCTGATCCTCCTCCTCTTCCTCCAATCTCTTTTCCTCCTTCTATTTCTCAAAACCTCCAGGAAACCATCATCAGTTCCCTGACCGTCACTGTTACCGAGCATCACCCCGTCCAAACTTACGAATCTCGTCCACTATCCGAAATGGCTTCTACTGAGCAGACGTAAGTCCAATTATCTCCCTCCCCCTTTGCTACTTTAATTTACTATGGCCTCTGCCATGCTCTGTTAATGCAGCTCCACAACCCCGCGATGCTTACATCAACACCGCCAATTGTCCCCCAGTCTGGTATCAATACTTCAGTTTGGTGCTTTTCCAATACTCTTTGTCTTGTGTTTTATCCCGATGCCTTTATTCAAACCTACAATTTCTGTTGCTTCTATGCATACTGGCTACCCCTCATGTTGTCGAAACAAGGCATGGCGGGGTAGCTACGACGCTTAAAAACTTCACCTTCCATTTGCAGAACCCTTTTCGCCTCTCTAATAGTAATGTATTTGCTAACAACACCTTAACAGCTTTATCGCTATCAAGCCCGATGGCGTCCAGGTACGATTTCCATGCTTTTGCGACTACAAGAAAGAACTTCCCACAGTTTTTGTGAAGTAAAGAATTTTACGAGATTCTATGAAATTCTTCGTCCTTCCTCATACCTCCCCCTCCCCTGTTTCATGCTCCGCTGCTCCATAAGGGTAACCGCGGCTAACATGCCTTCTTTGATTCTGTAGCGCGGCCTGATCGGCCCCATCATCTCCCGCTTCGAGTCCCGTGGGTAAGTCATCTGCCACCTTGCTGTACTAGCTCTTATGACTGACCAATAAATTAACCTTCTCTGTAGCTTCAAGCTGGCTGCCATCAAGCTGGTCACCCCTGGCAAAGCCCATCTGGAGCAGCATTACGCTGACCTTGCTGGAAAGTCTTTCTTCAACGGCTTGATTGAGTGTAAGCAATCTAACGCAAAAATAGCAGATGCTATAGATTTTGACTATATACTAACTTGAGTCTAGACATGAACTCTGGCCCCATCTGCGCCATGGTCTGGGAGGGCCGTGATGCCGTCAAGACCGGCCGCAGTAAGTCTTATCTCAAAAAAATCGTAATCACATTTGAACATAGAACTAACAAGAGTCGCCTTACAGCCATCTTGGGTGCCACCAACCCCCTGGCTTCCGCCCCTGGTACCATTCGTGGTGACTACGCCATCGATGTTGGTCGCAACGTCTGCCACGGCTCGGACTCCGTTGAGAACGCCCAGAAGGAGATTGCTCTGTGGTTCAAGGATGGTGATGTCATCTCCTGGAAGAGCGCCCAGTTCGACTGGGTCTACGAGAAGCCTTAGATGCATTCTACCAAAAGGATATGCTACTAGGCCTCTTCGCTCCGTCCTGTGCCAGCCGTCAAGGAACTTTGCAAGTCCTGACGACGATGGCTTTTAACGAACATCAAATGAATACAATATACACATAATTTCCGTGTCAATCTGTTGTGTACCGTTCATCATCGCCTTTATGCTTGCTTGTCTGATAACTTGAGTTTATAAAAAAAATTGGTGCAGCATTGATGTCATTGTTTTGGCTTCGCGCCGCCCGACTTGACGATATTGCCTATGCGTGTGATAACAGTGGCGAACCACGGGGTTGCCAGTGCCGAAATGTAGATACGAACAGGAAGCATAATCTTTGTAAGCGCATAAGCCAGCGCAACATGCGAAAGAAGCTTATACCTATTCATTGCATCTTCGCTTCTATCCCCCTTGGCATCCCCACCGTCGCCGCCCTCCCAGGCCAAGCGACCGATGATGTTCCCATCTGCGTCCAGTTCAAAACCAAACCAGTGCTTCTTTGCAAAGTAGTGACCAAACTTGTCGAAACCCTGGGCAAAAGCATGGGCCATGTATGTATTGACGGCCTGCACTGGCTGCGGGTCTGTCCACTGGAGGCCAGCCGTGATGCCGACGAGCGGTATTATGGCGGTGAGCTCGTGCAGTATGAAAAATGAAACGGTTGAGGTGACGGGCCGTGAGGACATGCTCTTGACAAATGGAATACGGCGCCAGCGTGGAAGTGAAGTCGTTGCTGTTTCTGTTGCGGCTGTGTAAGTAGTTGGGTCAGGGCTGGGAGTGGGAGTTGGAGGCTTCGTAGCTGGTGGGCGTGGAGTTGATGATGAATGGCGAATGTTGGATGGGACTCGAAGACGACCCATGCGTCGGTGTAAATGCGTAAGCCGAGAAAACATGTTTCTAAACGTAGCAATGAGACTATAGAAAGGTCGTTATGTGTTGGATAAATGGGTTCTAGAACAAAATATGATGTCAAAAAACCCTACCGGCTAGGCTGACGGTTAGGAAACCATCAAGCCTATTTCACAACCTGTAGCGACAATTATTGTGTATTTATAACCCTAGTCTTGTATCAGATTTGACTGTTTATAACCCTAATCTTGAGTTTCCTACTTAGTGCGACAAAAAAGCATTTTGAATAAGAAATACTCGCTCCCCTAGCCCAATGGTAGGGCGTCAGACTTCTAATCTGAAGGTTGCGGGTTCGAGTCCCGCGGGGAGTTCAAGTCCCGCAGCAGCTTATAGGCTGTTAATCAATTTCTTTTGCCGATATATCAGATTATTTAGTAATACTGGGTATAACGATAGGTGCCTTGTATCTATTTGGGTAGACTTCGAAAACATCAAATCAGTGTACACATTTTATCTTTCAATCAGTATATATGCTTATAAGCAACGTTTTGTGACAAATGAAAACGTTGATCGCAATATTTTTATCTCATAATCTACATTTATCAGCACTTTTTTTTTTGGCATCGTTATATCCAGGCTTACTACATTGATATGTGTCAACCTTCCCTTCTACAACTCTCGGTATGGCACCTTTTGGGGTCAAAAATGCCATTTCATCAACAACGAGTGCTTTTTACCTCGTTAGGCTGTTGGAATGATTCCTCGCTGGCTGCTGAGTCTGATACGGCCTCACAATTTATTATCGAGGTACCGACTNCTCTCTTTCTGGAAACTTTCTCCTCTCAAATATGTGTTAGACAAATCTTCACAGTCATGCTTGGGTGGCTTCACTAGGCTGGTGCTCGGGTCTACTCTTTTCTTGTCTACTCTTTTCTTGTCTACTTTTCTTGATTTGAGATAGGAACTATTCAAGGTCTTGGGGTGGAGGTTGTTAAACTTACGTTCTAGGATTGGAATAGTGCTATCAAGATCCTAGTGGGAAAGCAGGGCTTGCAACATTGTTTAGGCACTTGGAGTTATTGTCACGGTGTAGGTACATGTTGATCTGTGAGAGGAAGTATTAGTTTTGCTTTGAACAAAGATATCTCTGTTATTGATTGATTATTCATCTTTTACCGAAAAGATAACGGGCCAGACTCTCAAGAGAACGCAGTCACGAACAACGCGTCTATTGAACTAAGAATCGCCACTAACCATGAAACCTGTCTCCCACCGTTCTGGAAATCCGGACTGGTCGTCGGCCACTGCTGGGGCTGCTTTACGAAGTATGCAAAGGTCACTATTAGCCTCCTGCTCGCAGAGTATTGTTCACTGGGACAGGAGAGACGCCTTGATAACATCTCTCAAGTACATATAGCTTCTTTAGAACCCATACTGCCTAATGTAGACCTTGATCCACAGTGGTAGTATAAACCATGAAATCATCATCATCAGTATGTAAATGAAACACATACACAGTCTTTATATTTTTATCTACTCAAACGGTAGTGCGATATTTTCAGATATATATTCAAATGAGGGCTATCGTAATCGGCTATCTAGCCTAGTAAGCTTATATCAGTCGCATAATCTCCTAACGCTTATTCTTATATCCTTCTGTTTCTCCTAATCTATCGTCTTGAAACACTGGAAACCAAGTGGCAGGAGTACCACCGGCAGAGGCCGAAGATCAGGCGTGGGGAGAGAGTGGAGGCATGTTGAAGGAGGACAGACACAAGCGGAGGTAGAANCTGTTTGTTCGTTCTGTTTACTGTGGCCTTCAGGAAAGATAACCGAGTCTCTATTCTAGGGGGAGAGCCTTAACAGAAGGCTTAAGTCTGTCCAGTCACCAACCTGGCGTCGTCTGATTGAGTAGCAATGTAGATAGACTTTAAATACACACACACATACTTTCGTCTTTTGTTACACTTCAAGCAAAATACACTTCATTTGCCACGACATATAAGCTAAGCCGTATGTTGATCCAAGCAGTCGTTATTCTAGTGTGTGTACGCGTACTGCCACTACTAACATTGAATGTTTCCCTCCATCGACCCTCGGCGACATGATCATCTAGCGCTCAATGACGCATCTCGTCGCCTAGTCTGACGTCTAAAAATCCCAGGATAATAGGACCAGCTTTACCATCAACTATCATCATGATATAAGTAAGCAACAAGTTATCGCCATCTGGTTTATCTGTGCCTACCTGCCCCCTCACCCCCTCCCCCCGGTCATGTCTGAGCCGGAAAAAGCATGGCCCACCGCCACTACGGCTGGACATACGACAGTCACATTATGAAATAATGAAAAAAGAGCTAGGACAATCTCGCCTAAGTGTAGACGCTTTCATATAGTTTCACTTTTACTGTGCATTTTTCACTCTTTGTCTTATGTTTTTTTTTATCTTTTCGTTATAGATGTGTTTAGTCATCCGGTTCTTAGCGCTCATTGCCGCAACGTGCCGAATTAGTGATTATCAAGATAACCTTCCAGTGTACTGTTCTGTTGATTTATTGGCATTATACTACTACTACATAGTGCCGTATTGTAACATCACGGCAACGAAATTCATAGATTGCATATTATATACTTGTATATCCCAAGCATCAGTAAGACTAGTTTGGATGTGGAATTTCTCATCAAATATGGTATGAGACAAAAGTTCCCGTCTCTTTGTTACCATAGAGGTTCTTTTGGCAAGAGGAAATTTTTTTTTGAAAATGACCCCTTTAGATTTGTTCTATAGTGGTAGCCAAAGTTATGTTTAGTATATGTCTCACCACGGTATAACGACGATGGTAGATGTAAATGAAACCACGTAAGTTTTTACCAATAGGTCCATTAGGCTGTTCTACGGAGACTCCGGGTATACTACTGATTTATGACCTGAATATAGGATCGCTAGCTGCAACAGGACAGGAATGTAAATATGAAGGTAAGTATACCTATTGGCAGTTATGTTTATCAACAGCGGCCTAAGTGTCTATAGCCAATAATAAGTAGATATTGCTGCACATATCATGTATATGCAAATGCACATGCAACTCCTAATCATGAGCTTTCACGTAACACATCTTGCTTCAATTTGGCCTATTTTGAAGGGGCGAAAGAGAGTTAGCCTTATAAGTTGGAATTAGATATTCAAAGCACAGATTGTGTTCTTATAAAAGCAAACTACAGGGACAATGTCGAAATACAAGCTAGCTATTACATCAAGCACCGAAGTTCTATCATGAAGAGACAAGATAATGAAATGTGAAAGAATGCCACTATGGACGTGCCACGAACTGGATCTTGCATAGGCAGCGGCAACGGCGCATAGACTGATGAATATTACAAACGTGCCAAGATCATTATGAGATTCTAGCCAGTTCTTGCTCCAGGTTTTTTCCGGCCACAGTTCCCTTTTTCTTTCTAGACAGCACGGGACTTGTAAGCGATTTGAGCACAGAAGAAAAAGAGCAAAAGGTTGTTACATGTCTGACAAAGACTACTTATGATGATAATAAAATGACCTTTGTTCAGCTAGCTAATAGCTACTAGTTACTAGCATAAACTGCTGCTGTATTAATCAAGTGTATAGTGTTAGTAACCTGGTACTAACGCTACAGCCTAGTTTGTGTTCGAAGACGAACTGATGAGTACATGGCCGGCCATTGTAAAAGATAGAAGAGAGCAACGGTAGTGCCGAATGAACTTAATCCAACACTATAGAGGTTCAAAGCTGAAGATGGTGACATATCTTGGCATAACTATTTCCATGCAAGAACCAAGTGCATCGTGACAGGACGTGAGAGGAAACAAAATCTACAGGAACCCGTTTTCTCTGCATTCTTACAGATCATAACGACATAGCGATATCACTCTCTGTGTATATGTAAAAAAGAAACTGTGTCTGCGTGAGTATAAACTGCCAGTTACTGAAGCTAGGGAGACTTTCTAAGGGAAGAAAGAGGGTAGCTTTATAGTTGTTTGCTGCTCGCCATCGCTAGAATAGACTAATGAGGGCTAAGAAAGTACATGGACAATTGTAGACTTGTAGATAGAACATAGGGAACGGTTATAATAGAAGATTTATGTCATAGCGGTATATATTGCATTGACTTAGACGGACATATGCCAGAAGGAGAGGCGGAAGACAGACATCGCTTTGTATCTCCTTCTAGTAGGCTATCAACAGAGCTGTGTATTCAAAGGACTTATATACAATATCCAGAAAACGAATACCTAGCGTAGTACCAAGGTTGACGGCCGAATCAGACGCCACCAAAGAAAAAAGCAAAAGGCCCGAGTTGGCAGTTAAAACTTGTAGAAAGGTCCCTTTGTTGTATGTCGCAGCAAAGGACTTGTCAATTAATCGCTAGTTGCTGCAATCGTAAGTGATGAACAACATAAGTTTTACAGGAAACGAATTCTTATGAAACGTCGATCCGGGCCGATTAACCACGCTGGTAATCAGTCGGCCTTTTCGATACGGTAGAGCGCATTAGTAGGAAGAGTGTCTGTCTTCTTCATTAGCATGTTTCGCTATGTTGGCTTTGGAGTCACATGCTAGTTAAAGGCTCTCGATAACAGCAGTTATCGCTACTAATGATCTGATTCAGGCGATATCTGAGACCGCGCGGGAAACAAGAGATCCTTTCTCTGCGGCTGCTCCTTCCAACACAACTCTATTCTTACATATGGAGATGTGCCGAGTAGCTGGCTATTAGTAGTCGCTACGCTATTTTGCCGCTGGTGAACAGGCGTTAGGTTAAAGTGAATGATAACCCGAAATTAATAAGATGGCCACAAGACAAAGCGGAAACAAAAAGTGATCGGTCTTTTTTACTGAGTCCAACGGCAAGTTGTAACTAGTATAAGAGTTGAACGTTACCAATATCACGTCCGTAATATAACTCGAATAACTGCTTAGACACTGATTGATAAACATGAAGGATTAAACGAAGACCCAATGAGAGAGGCCCGTCTTTAACTAGCTTCCATCGCCTTGCACATTCAAGCGTAGAGAACCCCACAAGTACACCTAAAATCTTGATTTTTATCATGATGGGTTGCATCTACAATCAGAATCGTCAGAGACTTCCCCCACTTTTTGATGGACCCTTTTCATTATCTTTCTTGGCTGTAGTCAAGTAGTTTTCACTGGATAGACATTTGACTCACAAGCAAGATACAATTACATCAGGTCTACAAAGGGGGCGCTGCAATGTGCCATTGTTATGCCGTAGCATAAAGTCTAGCATCGATTGGTGGGTACAGTTTAGATAGGATCATGAGATAAACGTAACACCGAAAGAAAAAGTGGTAGTGTATATGTGTTGATATACATTCGCTGTGCGCGTAATCGGCGGTCGGATTAGGAGCAATATCTAGCCAGGAAAGAAGAATCAAACCTGGACTAATCTTTACATAATATGTCAAGTGTCACCACTTAGCACGCCATGGTACGAATACAAAGAAGAAGAAAAGTTAGATCAGGATATACTAAGTAAATTGTTAGCTCGACATATTACTACTACTACTACTACTACTACTACTACTACTACTACCTTGCTCCGTAGCAATAAACTCAAGATCAGAAACGGCCGTAAGAGACTAGAAAATTGCAGACATATCAAAAGATCTCCAACAAATGGAAATCTTCTTAAATCAGCGGCGCTAAGAACAAAGTGCGGAAATACGGGTGGGATTTGAGATTTGCGAGGTAGAAAAAGAACAAGCAGTGCAGTACAAGATATTATGACGCCATGTCAAAGATAATGGAAAGGAACATCTATTACTACTATTGCATTGTTAGGGTTATAGGAAAATGTAGATAGTAGAGAAAGGGTTACAATCCAACGTCAGCAAATGGTCACTATAATTGTGTTCCTACTATATGACAGGCGAGGCGGTCACGATTATGCAGCCAAGTATTTTGACATAAGTACTACTGAAAATGAATTGACAACCAATCGTCAGTTGCTCCAGCTCTGCTTTGAATGTTATGACATCAGGTGAAAACAAACGGCAGTCATCTGCATACGTGTGTGTTTACGTGTTTGGGCCCGAGTGCTGTTCGTGCTTTGTCTAGTTCAGTCCGGTGCAAGCAAGGCTTAGCATTCCCCGCTTATTATGGCTGCTTACCGAATGCTTGTTTGGGATATTTCAGTATATTTAAGTCAGAACTGGCTTATTTAGCTGGCTGAAACAGTACTGCTCAAGGATGACCACCGAGTGACTAGATGGACTTAAACTAGGACTACTAGCTATACCAAGTAGCTAAGCCAATCGTTGTTATTTTATACATACTTCTATTTTTATGTCCGTATTCAATTTCGCACCTATCTCTCCCAGAACTTTCTTATGCTTCACAGCAAATCATCAACGATACTATTCGTATTAGACGTACAAAATTATGCACCACATCACATATAATCAGCCAGGATGAAAGTATGTCAAGTACTAGGGTTCATATCGATTGATGTATATTAACTAGTAATGGTATATTTTCAAAGTAGATACCAAAGCTAGTAGTAGTACTACTTACTTACATTATGGACTGCAGGTGTATCAGTGCATGATGAACAATACCTTCCTGATTCTAACAGGCTTCTTGTGCTTATTACAAGCCCTATTTATCACGTAACCGCCGATAGTATTATTGTATACTTGGATAAAGCCCCCCCCCCCCCTGGAAGCCTGCTTTTGGAAGACTAGGCGGATTCTTGTATTGCATTGGCTGTGCCTTGGAAAAAGTGAGATGCTTTGACAGCAAACATCTTAGCCAAATGGGTTAGCAGGTATTAAAACAGGAAGGAAAACGATGATACCAGCTTCGCTTTAGCACCCCTGACTATTTCCCGCCTTACTTGACCGTCTTAGCTTCGTTGTTTGTTATTGTCTGTCCCAAAACATACACATGTTTGGTTGCTGTGGGCGGCGGTTGTATGTACTGTAAATAACCCTTGTCGACGATCAAGCCGTAAGTTGTATCTTTTATTTTATATTATTTTTCCCTGCCTTTTGGCTCTTACTTTTACCGGAAGAAGAGATTGTAGACAGGGCAATGAGTGAATAGACATTACATGTAGATGTTTGTTAATCAACAACTGGAAGTAGGACTACTTACAGTGATGAGAGAAAAAGGAGGACTTATAGGCACAACTGGTGTTTGCAACAATGCTAACACTACCCCGATGCTGAGAAACGGAGAAACCAACTGAGCGGCCAACTTCAAGATTTGTATTGCTTGAAAATCACGCGAAATGCCTGGCCTAGATCTTTGCAATCTCGCATGGTCTTTCTGGGATCCAAAATACCCGAATATAGTCTCCTTGTGGCCATCCAACTAACTCATACGGAGAACCGGTTAATGCAGCTGCAAGTTTTGCTAACTTTGCAACTTCAGTAGATCTCATCTTTATAGTTTTAGAAATCGAATAAGCTTGATGATCATCAAAACCCCTCCAGTAGATCGACCTCAAAGCTATACAGCCTAACTAGTCAGTGCGAACCTAAAGACTACGCCTATCTATTACTTGTAGTTATAATGACTGGCCTGGGCCCCAACAAATAGTCATTACTGGCTAGCATCTTAGGACTAATACAACCCCGAATAAGTTGTGAAAGGGGCACCAGTGCCTCAAACCCCAGACGCCAAATGTTTGTCTCTGCTGTGATGAACGCAGCAAGGTTCTCCCCCGGAAGCCTATAGGCAATATGTACGGTGTCTTGTTCGTCCACTGCTCCCTCCTCTACCTCAATATCTTCGAATAGATACTTACATGGAGACCAACAGCGAGGCAAACAATCCACTATTATGTTCCATATCATATACTGCTGCCAGCACTCACCGGGTGTATCTTCAACGCTGCTGGGAGATTTACCAGTTACCATGTTCCATTTCATCGTTGGTTTCAGAGATCCAATCTGACGTAATTTCCTTGTTGTACCAATCTATAGGCTTGCTTGCTTGGCGATGAAATGACAAGAAGCCATCATATCTTATATCATCTCATCAGTCTCGTAAACCGGAAGCTCGCGTGAAGAAAGTCGTTGCCCACAGAATAGAAAATTGACTTTGTATCAAAATCAACAAGAGGCTCATTGACGGACATTGACATCGCGAGTCTTACTGTCTCTTTTGTTCTATGAGGAATAGTAGTAAAGCAAAAAGAAGAAAAATAACAGGAGGAGGAAAGCGCTTCATGATATGTGGCTATCATGTCACCTCTCACATTTTACTTTTCTTTTTTACCCCTTCCCAACCTCCTGCGAAATGGCTCGTTTGTGAATAGATAGTACGAGTTGTATGAGTCCTTCTAAGGAGGAGAAAACAAACACTTCTGTATCATAGGCATTAATTTCCTACCCACACTAGAGCCGAGATATCTGCTCCATTGAGGCTATTCTCTAGAAACCGTTGCTAGAAGGAGGTTGTTTTCTCTATGTTCTTACTAACTCCATCACTATCAAAGGATGTGCCTCTCTATTTCGTTCATGTTCTTAAGAGAGCAGCACGTATACACTATGTTAGATACCGGCTACTCTTTTATGCGGCTTATTAAACGACCGACTGGCTACTATATAGGATATTAGGCTCTTCTACTTAACAGTTTTTAGCTAATAAGAGACAGTCGCTTTTATTTTCACACCATTTCAACGATATAATCGATGATGGAATAGTGAAAGTCCGATATAGACACATGTAGTTAGCCTACATCTCGTCAAAGTGCCCCCTATCTGATCTGGACTATCTTATATGCGCGATGAGAATCTGCTGTGGTATTAGCAGCAGATGAACTGTCACCAAATGTAGTGGTGCCATAAGTCATGAAAATAGCTCTGCTGATGCAAAATCAAGCCATTCACGGACATAATCGATCAGAAGATAACATAATTTTTCCAGGAGAGTATCACTAATACAACCTCTTGTGACTACTATATGTTGAGATGACAGCTACTGTAACAACACACAGCATAACTTGGAGTACACGATTCTTTCCAGCACTGAATTAGCATTTGCATAGATCTGAGCCTAGTGCCGGATAATCTTTTCTAGTAGCAGCAGCCTGTCGTACAGATTATGGCATACGGATGTAGCTAAGTCTATACCGAATTACATACATGCTAAGCTGTTGTAGGTTCAGTGATTGATTCCTGCTTATCCTGCGACTTGTGACGCCGATAGCAAGTAAGCATTTGCATTTATGGCTCAACATTAGAAGACTGCCTTTGGTACTGGCTATCGTGATATATGTACACTTTGCTATCGTAATGTTACTTACTGCTAGTCGTTGGTTAGTTTGCATTGTCGTTTGTTCGCATAGTGTACGTTCCGATGTTGTTCCGGAAGCGTTGTCACATTGCCGTACACTTTCTATCCTTGACTTTTCCCAGCGAATTACAGTGGCCAAGACACCCCTCCCGTCTTATATAAAAAAAAGGGGGGGGGGTTATTATATTAACAAAGAAAAACAAGCAACTAGTATACCGTAGTATTAACTGTTTCGCATGGCAGCCATACATATTTATCTGCAGGACAGACCATGTTACTGGATTTATAACCAAGATCCAGACTTTGTTAGTGCGATTGGAACGCGCGGGATCAAAAAGCCATGACCTCAAATTGGGGTAGAAGCTTTTTGGTATACTTTGTGATATGGACATCCCACCACCCTTAGAAAATCCCTAGACCAGACTCCGTTGTTGCTTGTATGTGGTTCTTCTCTTTCATTCTCAGCAGGATTAATGTCTGTCACGTTTATTTATTTTATGTTATTTATCAATCTCTTACCTACCAGCTTAGCCATCCAAGCTAGGCATGCATGGGTAGCTAGTGCCTCTAAAGCATACGTATATCCTGTGGCTCCAAGCATGGAGTTGCAAGGCCAATAGTAGCAACAGAAAACTTAGATCAATTGTTTGTTTGCTTTAAGCGAAGACGATTTGAACTACTAGTCTTGATGCTGCAACTCACTGGGAAGATCTACCTTCCTGAAAACTTCTTCGGCTAGAGCCTTCTTCCTCTTTACCTCGATTCCTTCACTTTTGTCTCTATCTTGGCTTGATTAAACAGCTTTTGCTGCTTGCAGGCCTGAGTCTTCATTCGCTGGAGGGGGGGAAAGTGAATATGAAGAAATAGTAGTAGGTCACAAAACGAGGCAAACAGGACAAACAGTGCAAACAACAATGACGCTTATCAAATATGAAAGCTATAACGAAAACTTAATTTAAAGAAGTATACTTGCTTGTTCAGGTCATTTACTCACTAATAGTAGCAAGAAAGCAAGGCATTAGGAGAAAAGTAGCAGACCTTTGCAAGACCTTTCATCGACGGCAGTGCCTGACAGGCTCGCCCTGACCTAAAAGCTGGCCCCAAGCTGGCCCAAAACTCAGAGCTTTTCTACACTTTTTCCTCTCTTTTCTATAGGCTTGTTGCTTGCTTGCCTGACTGTGCTGTGATACTATAGAGTGTAGTGTGCTGTGAATTATCATTGGCTGGATGGCCATAGCACACACTTTCCTACTTTCTTCTTACCTACCTTCTTCTTCTTTCCTTACGACACGAATAGGTAGCAAACAGGGGAGGGGTTGTCCCTTGCACCCAATACACCCATAGAGAGAGAGAGAGAGAGAGAGAGAGAGGGGGGGGAGGGGTGCATAGAAATGATAAAGGAAAAACAGGAACTAACAAATCAAGCCTTGGACGACACGCCATGCTAAGCTAGAGCTACAGCTATGGAAGCTAAACAAGACATAGCCCTTGGTGATGCACGGAGGAGATGGAAAGAGAAAGGACAGAGGAAGAGGAGCAAAGGGAAGGCCTGGCATAGAAACAACTACCAGCACTAAACGAAGATCGATCCTCCATTACTACATCTCCGAATCTTCTATATAAGATCCAGGACCGTCGTCGATCTTCTTCCGTTCTCCTCCATTCGATCTTCATTCTCATCTTCACTCTCATCCTCACTTCAACAAACTCACTCATCTTGACTATAATCTCTTCGCTTGTAGCTGCTCCCTACTATCAAACAAATAAACTTCTTCTCTACCACCACGCCCAACTTTTTCTCCTTCCGTCTCTTTCTGACTCTTTTTTTTTCTCTCCCTCTCTTAACTTTTTAAACTTCTATCTCTCTTCAAAATGGTTGCCATCCGTTCTATGATCGCTGCCGTTCTGGCCGTCGGCGCTGTTGCCATGCCCACTCCCTTTACTGAGCCTACCCTCAGAGAGGTCATTGCCCGTGATACCAACCCTCCTACCACCTGGTCCATCCAAGTATTTCCCGACGGTGACCGTGAGGAGTTCTTCGGTACCATGAAGTCAGTCTTTACTCGGGTTCTTCAGGAGAACCCCAACTTCGAGAAGGACTTCCCCAAGTACAAGTACATGCTGATCGCCATGGGCTGGATCACTGCCGATGAGGCTGCTGAGGCCGAGACTGCCGCCAACGTCACTGTCATCACCCGCAAGTAAATGTACAGGCGAGCAGTAGAAAGTGGTGCTCCATCTTTATGGATACCCAACTTTCTTTCCAGAGTACAGCTTCCTTTCTTACTCTCTCACTGAAATTCTTTTGTTTTCCATTCATTTCTTGTCTTTATATTTTCCAGGCCGGTTTGTTTGGGAAGCAGTCTAATCGTCGGCTCTTGCTCGACCGATCTTATGACTTCTTCTCTATCATGGGCGCTGAGTATAATGATGCATAGTCGATAGCCTATTGTCTGATACGCAGAGCCCGTGGACCTGTTCCTGTTTTTGCTGTGTCTCATGGAAACATGGCGATGCATATACCCATGGCAGTTGTTGGATGTGTGCTACTGTATAATTTCTTTCCACTTCCTACCATACATATCTTCTATATGTATTGTCAATACTATTCAACATTGTGAATTTTCGAAACTTATAGTTTGATCTCGTGCTTTGTGTCTTATACGCCTTGTTTGTGTGTTCCAATGATGTTTGCTCTCGCCTGTGATTTATACAGTGATACGTCATGCAGCCTATCTGTATTCATAGTGAACTATTGTTGTCGTCAGCATAACCTTGTCCGGGTCTTTCTTTGTTGCTGACAGTAGGGAGTAAAGATTGCGAAATACAGTTCTTGTCGTCTGTGTGAACAGTAGTGCAACCGAACTAACAATATAAGATTTATATTTTATTCTTCAATATGTAACTGACATTGTCGGTACTGTCACTACTATGTAAGCTGCAGTTTCCTCTTTCTATCCGACGAAACATTGATTGGCAATAGTACGTGTTTGTAATAGCTAAACTCTTCTCATCCTTCTAGTCCTTACATAATTTACATAAAGAGACTTATTAGGTACCCCCCCCCCCCTCCTTCGTCGACTTCACAATGTCATAAGTATAGGTCTGTAGTAAAGATACTAGTAGTGTCGCAAACTTTGCAGTCACATGAAATTATTGGTCGTAAGATTCTATTAGCCTACATGAATGTTCGTGAGAAAAAGAGACAAAAAAACTTTCACGAGAGGGATAACGATACATATATATGCATACCTAGAGCCAGGAAAGATTCAACTTACTGCATGAAACATTTGCAAGCTAGCACAGCATCATAGCAAACATAGATGCTCCAGAGTACCAGCGCTTAGCCCCCCCTCCTCGTCAGCGCCACGGCCCATTGAATGTAAGGTGAGTACTGCTTTATAACCCTGGCGAATATTCCCAAAAAGATACACTATTCGGTATACGTCATCACCATACGCTTCGTCTTCCCTCTTAAATTTCCTGGTATATAGTAAGCACCCGCTTTTCTCATGATGCGCGATGCCTTGAAGTTAGTATCACGACAAGGCTACAGGCTATCCTTAGATAATATATATGCTTGTTGACCTAAGTATTGATTATCACCGGCCTATGCTTGAATAGGGAGCTCATGTCTCGTGAACGTGAGTACTTTGCACAAGACACTAAAGAACTGATTGTCGATACAGAAGATACAGAATGGATTGCAAATAATAGCATTTTTTTCAAAGCGAGAAGTACTGTACCTATATATATATATATATATATATATATATATATATACATATATTATATGCGTCTACTCGTATAGTATTTGTATAGTACGTGCATTGCCGTGCGGTTTCTCTTACATATGGGTTTAGAACGAGGTATTCTGACTGGCCGGTTCCTGGGCTGGCTGTGGCTCAAGATAAAATACATTTTTCATAACCGCTCTTAGCTCTGACCTATTCTTATTCTTTTCTTCTTTTCTTCTTTGGCTGACTGGCCTCCTAACTCCGTCCCCTGCTAGGGAGAAAGATGCCTCGAACAAAGGCTCGTCTGAGTAATTAAAGCATTGGAGATATAGGGACTTCTTTATTCTTATTCAAGTGCCCCATTTAAGTCTTACTCATTGCTTTGTCATAATTTGTCAAACTATTCTCTATTTGCCCAGTCGTAGTGAAAATAATAGCACATAGGTTTTGTTACCAGCTGACATCCTATTATGCTTTCTGGTGGAAGTCGCTGCAGTAGTACTACTAACAATGTTTTTTTGCTCCAAGATGACTGATATATAGGGAGATGGCACTAACATCATGCGTCTAGTTTAACTGTCTTGCTGGTCATAGTAAGAATTGGCTGACAGATGGCAAGAAACTGACGAAATAATGGGTTTTAGATGTACATTCGGTTCTCTGCATACCATGAACCGCAGTTGGTAGATGTTGCGAGATGGAGAGGAGGGGCTTTCTTGCTCTGATTTATGTATTGCGAGACCAGAAGCCCTATTTATCCTATGATCAATATTATGATAAGGAAGGAAGCCCGCCTAGCTTCATGTCGAAAGAACTACCCAAAGAAGACGACTTTAGGAGACCAATTGACAGGGGTTAGATGCAGCTGTGCTGAATCTTACAGGGAATATGAAGGTCTTGGCTTATAGTCTGCAAGTAATTCTCCCGGCAGGCTTTCTCTCGAATCGTGCTACGTGATGTGGTAGTAGGCGGGCAAAAAGACGATAGATCACATACAACACACTTCATTCCCTTCTTTCTCGCCTGCTTTGTGAACAAGTAACAAGCAAATTGTGGAAACAACGGGCACTTAGCACTAATGACACCAGAAGAAAATAGCTTAGCAGCTTGGAAATAGAGAAATATATGACTAGACCAAGTATATATCAACGGCAGGATATCCGTAATACCTTGCTTTCACGTTCAACAATGTGGGAACATTGTTCACCAATATCACGGAGAATTACAAGTCAGGTTTTAGGTCGTCTCCAAGTAACATCTCTTGCATCAAGTATCATATTTGGACCTGGAGAGATAGAGCAGTGATAGAGGACGCGGGAACAGGTTTTCAAAAGAAGAGTATCAAGTAATGGCGGTACATATATAAAGTGCATAACTTCCTTTCTCCTCCAGCTAGCTGCGTCAGCATCGGGCGTGATTAGACAAATTTTAAAAGAAGTAGAAAAAGGAATGACCCGAAAAGAAGGGGGCCAAAAGCTAAGATATACGACTTCTCTTCTTTTATCCTTCTCCCCACGAACGCTTTATATTGCTCTTGTTTATTTGATTTTCTTTTCATTCTCTTTTCTTCCTTATTGTCTATCTATCTACAATATTGACGTCTGGCACCTTTCTTGTCAACCGAGGTAGCCCTTCTTCTGGCGTATAGTAGTCTTGACTTTTTCTTCAAAGGCACTATAAACGTGCTCCTCCTATCCTGACTTCTTGTTGAAGATTTTTATCTATTCCTATAATCGATTTCCCCCTGTCTCCTTCTATATAATTAACCTTCTTCTTTTTACGATTCTATAGTATCAAAGTCTAGTCGTAACTCATATCGTTATTACTAGTATCTGGAACTCGCAAGCAGGCAATTTAGCATTCTATACCTACCGAACTATATGCTAAGATAAAAAAACCTACGCTTATTATGGAGCTCAGTATGTGAACAACCTTGACGACACAAGTATCCGCAAATACGTTCCGCATCTACTGATTTGCTTCATGGATATCACCGTAAATGCTATGCTAACTAACAGGAATCATAGGCATTGCAACTGCAAAAACGGCTCTTATGGCCACGGCAGCTGCGGCATACCTCGATGCCAAGTTCCACATATCGAAGGATGTTAAGAAGATGGCTACCTTGAAGAAAGCCATGCGTCTTTATCAAGACAGAGGTAAGTCTAATTGCCCACTATATTACTATGCATTTGTATATCTAACATGTCCTTGGCCCGCGCAGTCGACATAGATCGCGGCTCGCTTTACTACCTAGTAGAAGAACAATCCATCCGTAAACCCGAGGTAGAGGCTATATGGACGCCAGATCGAAGCTTGAGTTTCTTGCAATTATACCAGCTTAGCAACAAGTACGGAAACTTCTTTTACTCTCAGGGAGTTCGGCCCAAGCAGCTTGTTGCTCTCAACATGCCAAACAGCCCCGACTTTATCGCCGCCTGGATTGGCCTGTGGTCTATTGGTGCTGCACCAGCGTGTATAAACCATAGTTTGAAGGAAGACTCTCTGAAATACTCCATTTTACTATGCAAGGCCAAGCTAGTCTTTGTTGAAGGTGATGGTAATGTTTTAAAGCGACACATGAACATCAGTCTAGAGCTTGCTGGCGCAGGAATTAGACACATGTACATGAATGAATGTAGAGAACTTGTCTATAGTGGCACTGATAAGAAACTCCCAGAATACCTACGCACGGGAATTAGCGCCCTTTCACCAATCGCACTATTTTACACAAGGTGAGCTTGATCTGACCCTTCAAAATACGTATGATATATAAAAATACCGTCAATATCATATGCTAACCATCATGATAGCGGAACAACCGGTATGCCAAAAGCATGCCTTCATCCGTCAATATCTGTTTTTGTACCATCTACAGGTGCGCTCAATCGACAATTCGGTCGTCAAGAAGAACAAGGACGTTGCTACAACTGTATGCCGCTATACCACGGAACTGGCGGAGTCGGTGTCATGAGCCAGATTTGTGGTGGCCAGACTGTGTGCATCGGAGCCAAGTTTAGTCTGCTAACCTTTTGGGATGAAATACGTGCTTCGAAAGCTACTTGGTTCATATATGTCGGTGAAGTGTTGCGCTATATCTTAGCTGCGCCGCCATCACAGCAAGATAGGGACCATAATGTCCATACCGTGATGGGCAATGGTCTACGTCCTGATGTATGGCACAAGTTCCAAGAGCGTTTCAACATTGACACGATAATTGAGGTCTACGCAGCGACAGAAAATGTGCTTCTCTTGCACTCTGTGTGCCGAGGGCCATACCTAGCCGAGACTGTTGCCCACCACGGCGCGTTGTTACGATGGTTTTTCAGGGATGATTACCTTACGGCCACCATCAACCCTGATACAGGAGAACTCGTTCGGAATTCAAAGACAGGATTCGTCAATCGCAACTCATTTGATACAGGCGGCGAGATTCTAGTCAGGATGACGCCCGAGAAGCAGTTTGTAGGCTACTTTGGGAAAGAAGAGGAAACTGAGAGCAAATATGTTAGAGATGTTGTCAAAAAGGGAGATGTTTGGTACCGCACAGGCGATGCCATGAGGAGAGATTCGGATGGCCGCTGGTATTTTCTCGACCGGTAAGCTAATATATGTGTTCTGTCCTCTATCACATCAGTACTAACCTCATCTTGCATAGTCTTGGCGATACTTATAGGTGGAAGAGCGAGAACGTTTCAACCTTGGAAGTATCTCGAGTTTTAGGCGAGTTTGAAGGTGTTAGCGAGGCTGCCGTTTATGGAGTTTACGTGCCAGGTCACGACGGCAAGGCAGGATGTGCAGCTATTCTCCTCGATCCGGGAGTTGCCGACTTCGACTGGGCTGCGCTCTTGAGGTAAACCAACCTACCAATAATCATGTCTACTTATTTGGTTCTAATTAGGCACTAACCAACCATACACAAGTAATAGGTTCTCTAGATCAAAGCTTCCGCATTTCGCTATTCCCATATTCGTACGCATATTATCACAGTCTCTTGCACAGCACAACTTCAAACTCAATAAAGCACCTTTGCAACGCGAGGGTATCGACCCAGCTAAAACAGGCGCTCACAATATGCTATGGATTGAGCGGTTCGGCAAAGGAAATTCTTATGTGCCATTTGGTCAGAAGGACTGGCAAAGCTTAGTTGCAGGCAAGGCCCGGCTATGATGATGAATCTTGTTACTTTGAATCTTGTGATGTTTATCGTAGTTGCCATATCTGCAAAATGTATAGTTCATGTTACCTCTTCTGCGCCTTGTTTTGATTCTCAACTCTCAAATCTTCCCCCCTCATATTGTACGTTCTACCTCGGCATCATCTCTGTGCTAACTCTATCATTTATCTATACTCTGAGTCTTTATAGCCGCAGCCCTATACGAGCTACTTAGACTTCTGCTTTCATTCAATACTACTATTATCTCTTAGACTTGATTATTGTAAAGACTATCTGCCTATTTACGAACTAGCGAGCTATTAATGACCCATACTAACCTGTACTTGTTACATAGATGCCAGCTGTCAACAGGGCAACCTCTCAGCTCAAATCAACGAACTATAAACCCATTCTGGTGTCCAGCATGGCTGATCGTTTTGGTTGTAGTCGTGGCACTCCGCCTATACTTTCTCCTAGTGAGCGCGCAACTAGCGACCGATCATCGTCGCCCAATGGACTAGACGCAGATATATGGAGTGACGCAGACAGTCATGAAGGGTCCGATACAACGATGAATGGGAGTGACGACGATGAGTGGTTAAGCAATTCACATCTACCTTCGACGACTTGCTCCCTCTTTGTAGAGGTCGCAAACAAGAAATCTGGATCCGAGAAAGGCAAGCCTCAGAAAGCTCTGCCTCAGCTTACACCAATACTGAAAGGTGCTCATGTACATAAGCACACTCTAAAGCTGGTACATAAGAATACCGATGACCTCATGTGCTCCAGCTAGAAGCGGTCTCCTGAATGGTCCGGCTATGATACCTATTCGGATGATGAGGTCGGCCCGCGATCGATCAAGAAGGGTACTGTTGCGCGCCCGAAATGCAGAAAGTGCAACGAGCATCAACATAATACTGGCATAAAATTACATCCATCTCATGTCAGGTATTCTATTGATAAACTACCCTGTCACAAGTAGTTGACGGATATCCGACATGGCATCAAGTATCTTTAATTTGGCGAAGATCATTGATTGACATATAAGCTTCTTCCTACAGCAATTTGAAAGCTTCACGCTGCTCCCTTCATAGAATCATTAGCCTGAAAATAATTGTGTTATCATGTTATATTTTTTTTCACAAGTTTTGGCTTCAAATGCTTGTTAATCTTTCTACCATACTACCATAGGTTGGTTATCAATATCACTGCTATGATTAAAGTGCTAACTTTACAGTATCGAGTCCTGACGTCACTGCCACTGCGTGTTTTACTACCTTCACTAAACCAGCTCGGCCAATCATTTCCTGGCAGAGTGTCAGCAAATGAGCACGATCTCATGCTTAACTTGATTTCAACTCAACTGGGAACAATTAAGCTACGCCTTGGGAGAGCAAAACTACTGACTTGACTGAATGCGATGATAGTGGCATGAAAGGCAGGAATCAGGACTTGGGAGTCAGGGAAGAACGACCCATAAAGGAATTTAGAGTACCTGCGTCAAAGTCACCTGGATTTCCTAACGAGTCCGAAGATGTCGAAGTCGAAGCCGAAGAAGAATACGGTGATGAGGATTCTGCACCACAAGACCCCGATGGATGCGAGCCCTCTACGTTTTGTTCAAGGCTCGAGCCCGGGTCCGGAAAAGCAACATCTATACCTTCTGCAACAGTGCAACCATTGCCATTATTAGCTTCGAAAACATCCGGCAAAGATGATAAAGCATCACTGGCAGAATCCGTATCACTGCCTCCTTCGATCGTAACATGGGCACAGTTGCCATAGACTTCACGACTGCCAATTTTGTTATACCAGGTCCAGGCGAACAGGACTGAAGTAGACGACGGAGCTTCGGTGGGAACCGGCACTGAATAGTTAGTCTCGCCCGACGCCGAAGGACAGTGTCCGATGATGCTGTGGATGACCTTCCAGGTAGTGCCTTTATCGTACGAGAGGGAAAACTGGCATGAGCCGCCGTTGTGAATGGCGCCACCGGTCAAAACGATGGTTTGGGTGCTGCCAGCGGTCCACGTAGCAGTGCTAGCGCCTTTTGCGGTGTCCAAAAGCGATTCGTAGCCCTTGCAGGGGAAGTTGGCATTGTCAGGTTTGAGGGGATTGATCATATCATAGTCGATGTCGTCGCCACTGTTGGTATTGAATTTGGAGCGGAATGGCGCAGGCGACTTCATCTCGACGTGAGCCAGGCCAAGTGAGGCGAGGCTCAAGAGACAGAGTAGTAGCTTAAGCATAATAGATGTTATCCAAAAGTTCTGAAAGAAAGGCTGATATGTAAGTAGTTTGAAACAGCTCATGGGAAGATATGACCGTGATGGTACTTAGATAGTACCAGTGCTGCTCTACAGTGGCATTGGCCAAGTTTTTATATTCTGTCTACTGGGTGGCCATAAAATCATTTAAAGTATAAGATGGGTAGTTGTATGAAGTGTTACATATTATCCCGTCATGCATGGGATTGAAGCACAAACATCAAACTAAAGATGATGTATTCCGAGCCGAATAGTTTGCATTGATAAAGAGACACATCAAAAGAGACCTTTGAACCATATCACATAAAGTATCCTAAGCGTAAAGCATCTCAGCATGCCATTCTTACGGTTCCACCTGTACGGCAACTCTTCTTGGTGGCATTGATGAGCAAAGGATGAAAGACGTAATCCAAACGTGGGTAGAACTTATGGAGATTGTCTGCAGATGTTTTCATCCAGTTTCTTAACGGCATAAATTTATCGCGAAGCACAATCAAGTTCACTGCCGTCGGCTTTGACCATGTGTTATCAAACACCAAACAAGATAGGATTGCTGGTGTTTACGTAGAAAAGTTTGTTCAACGTACTAAAGTAAGCCATAATGTAGGGTTGGGCAACTCATTGCTTTTTTGTTCTACTATAGTATTAATGTTACACGATGAAGATGCAGAAGTTAGTACTTATCGATAAGAAAGGTTACTAAGCGGCTCAATCATTTAGCATTTCACCGCCTTAGGTGGGGCTGCGCTTGAGCAATTTCATTGGCTAGATAAAGCATCCTACAAAAAGATGGCAGAAAAAAAAGTTTGAGTGAACCGATCTAGGAAATTTTGCAATGCAATAGAATGGCCTATCAAGCCTAGTAAAAAGTCGTGATAATTGTTGCTGTTGACGGATCGCATATACTCGACATATCTTGTTGCTTTATCTAATTCTTTTGGCACTAACTTTCTATTGGGCTTTTCCAAGGTCTTGTTTTTTTTTATACTTGCTCAGTATACAGATTGTGTCTTTGCTATACGTTCTTTATCTCATAAATCAATCCCATCATTTACAGTTGAAAACATCACTACGCCTGCCAGACAAACAACCGATCAGTCGTCTTGTCTGTGCCTTTTCTCTCCCATTCTCTCCTAAACCCTCGCCACTACCTCCACAATGGTTTCCCAGGCTAAGCGGAAAGCGCCGTCCAAGATCGCGGCCCCGCGCCTTCAGAACAGCGCAAAGCCGTCTACTAAGGCTAGCATCAACGAGGCCAAGACAGCCGTGTCTACCGCCGACATGGCCAAACTGCCCAAGAAGCAGCGCGATACCGAGACTATTAATATTTCATCTGACAGTGACTCGAACGACGACGATATCGACTCTGATGAGGAGATGGCCGAGACTGGTCAGGCCGCAGCCACCGCCGCCGATGCCGAAGACTCTGACGTTGATGCCTCGCCCAGCTTCGGCGAGCTTTTGCACAACGCCGAGACTGTTGACGTGAATGCCGCCCTAACCACTCGTTCAGCGTCGGCCTCGCAAGTCCTCACGTCCACCGCCTCGCAACAGCGCACGGTGGCAGCGCCATCGCTGTCATCTCTATCCACCGTGTTGACGCAAGCCCTGCGCACCGACGATGCTGAGCTGCTAGAGTCGTGCCTAGCCACAGCCAGCCTGACAACAGTCCGAAACACGATTGAGCGTCTGGACAGCGCGCTGGCCGGCTCGCTGCTGAGCAAGCTAGCAGCGCGCATCTACCGCCGGCCCGGGCGTGCAGGCACACTGCTGCAGTGGGTGCAGTGGACGATGGTAGCCCATGGCGGCGCGCTGGCGTCGCAGCCCGAGGTGATGGCAAAGCTAGCGATGCTGCAGAAAGTGTTGGCGGAGCGGTCTCGGGGCCTTAATAGTCTGCTAGTGCTCAAGGGCAAATTGGATTTACTGGAGTCGCAGATGCAGCTACGCAAGAAAATGCAGGGCAAGGATAGCAGCCGGCGTGACGGCGAAGCTGAGGACGGTGAGGATGAGAACGTCATCTGGGTTGAGGGTGAGGGAGCGGACGGTGCGGCGCGCAGAGGAGTGGTTGACGACGATGAGGATATCGACGAGGTTCCTACGGCCAACGGCATCATAGGCGACTCGGACGAGGAAGACGATGAGGAGGATGACTTTGAGGAAGACGACGATGAGGAGGAAGAGGAAGAGGATGACGATGTCGAAGATGACGTGGATCACAGCGATGTCGACGACTCGGGTGAGGACGACGAAAGTGAGCCTGAAGCTGCGCCTCCAGCAAAGATGCGCAAGACTGGTGGTGGCTTTACGAAATCGAGATAAAAAAAAACGTCAAGAAGCCTCTAGAATGAGATATGGGAGAGAGGACGCTTTTCTGATACGTGTTACTACCAACACCCAACACTATCAACTATCATCACCAACCACCATCTGCCACACTACCTACTATTGCTATTTTGCTGTGTTGCTTTCTAGTCTTCATCTAGTACTGTCACTTCGTTACCATTGTACTTGTTATTATTTGTTTCTCTTCTTTACGGCTATCAAAATAAAACGGACGGCGTCTTTTTTGCTGCATAATTTACCACAATCATCTGATCATGAGCTTTTATGAATGGTTAGCTTGAGCTCTTTTTCTCCTTTTTATCTAGAAGAAAAATAAATGAGATTTATTTCTGACAGCCAAGACCAAGGGATCCTCTGCCTATAGCAAGTACGTAATCTCCAACATATATATATATATATATAGGGTGTTTGATCTTCATCATGATACTGACGATGATCATCCGAATAATCTGGGCAAATGTCTAGACAAGAAATTCAAGCAAGAAATATCGGGTTTGTAGTTAAACCACTCAGTCTCTTGTCAGGAGCTCAAATTAAGATGAGCTCTTCTCGTCTCACCAATGCCAGACCCTTTAGAATAACAAGTATTGACCCAAATCGCTGCTAAACACCGTATAATCAGGCGACAGAAGCTGTTTATAATTCTTTCCCATTGCTGCCAGTATCACAACATAAGTCACAATGTTTAAAGACGGGACCAATTACAGTATCAGTATTACGCGCGTTGTACTTGCTACTAAAAGATTATGAAAAGCCTTATATGATCAAAACGAGACTAGCTCGGGCGTCAGTAAATCAACAGACCAACAGGCAAATCTACGTTGTAAGACTTGCCTGCAAATCTGCTGTGTAATAGACAAGATTATCCGTGTCATGAACTAGAAAATATAAAAGATGCTGTAAAAGTACTAAGACGGTGTATGGGTCTCAACAGAACTCGACCAGGCTGATATTTGCCAACAGCATAAAACGAAACGAAGGATAGTCTTTTTAGCAGCTAAAAGTAATTACTCTCTCAGAGAGCCTCCCCGGATATTAAGAGGCGCAGTTGCCGGGCGAAGTCTCTCTCTCCATGTAACCAAGATAAGGGTTAAACTTAGATGTCCAGCTCAGGAGCATTGAATCTCGCCATAGCACGGATGGCAATAGCGGCTCTCTTCTCGGCTCTTCTAACTTTGCGCTCGCGCTGAGCCACGCGCTTCTCTCTTAAAGCCAGACGCTCTTCAATTTCACGAGCAAGGCTGCACGCAGCAGCATCGGTGGCAGTAGCTGCGGCGGAAGGTGAGGAGATTGTCGAAGACGGAGTGGCCGAGCTAGACATAGTAGCCTGAGTTTCCGTGGGAGTTGCGTTATTGGCGCCAGAGCCGTCGTCAGTCACGGCAACCAGGATGGGCTGTGGCGTCACGCCAGGAGCGAATGTGGCGTCGACTCCAGTGGTGTATTCAGAACCCAGTAAGAGCGAACTAGTGGTAGTAGCCTGATTGTCCGGGGAGGAAGAGCTTGAAGTAGACAGCGCAGTCGGCGTGCTAGACGCGACTGGGACTGTGTTGGAGATGGTCTGCGTGACGCTAGCGGCCGGCACAGTGGTGGTCTCGGTGATAATGACCAAGACAGGAGTTGGAGTTTCGCCGGCAGCAAAGGTAGGGTCGACACAAGTAGTTGCAGACGTGGTAGGATCAACAGTCGGGACGTCAGTAGTAGCGTTACTGTTGGATTCGGACTTAGTCTGGCTGCATGTTATGGAGGTAGACAATGTCGTAGGGACGGTATCCGCCGCAGTGGTAGCAGTAGCGTCGGTAGTAGTGGTGGGCGTTTCGGTCACGGCGCCAGCAGAAGTAGAAGAGATGATCTCGAAGATGGGACTGGGAGTCTCACCCTCGGAGAAGGTAGGCTCAGTATATGCGTTGATCACGCCGGCCAGGAAAGGGGACAACAGGAAAGCTACGGAAGCACGCATAATGTCGGATTCAGTGTTTCTGTAGGATAATGAAGATATAGAGAATGTACGAGGACCGCCAGGGCAGGCTCTTAGGTAACCAAAATAGACCAGCTGGTGAGATAACAGCAGTACAACTTAAAAAAGAACCCGAGGTGCCAAAGAGCACAAAGGCTAGACGCTCAAGTTTCGACAGTTGGATCGTGAACCGGACGAGACGAGTCGAAGCAGAGCAGGTGAAGAAGCTATCACGAACAGTTTTGAAAGAAAGGAAGACACGAAAAAAAGAGAGAGAACTAAGTCAAAGAACAAAGAATAAAAAAGAAGGATAGATAGAAAGAAAGAAAGAAAGAATAGCATAAGCAAACCCGACGCTTGACTTGCAGCAGCAACGAAACTTGGAGCACAGGAAAACGATGACGAACAAGCAAGAAGAAGGAAAAAGAAGAGAAAAAGTGAAAATAAATCAAGCAAGAAACAACGCCAGTCAAATACTAGGATTCGATTTCACCTGTCAAGCCGACTGGGGTCCGACCCTATTTAGAAACGCCCATATAATTGTCATTATTCTATCGTTATTCCCAGGAACTATCATTGTTGGCGCGTTGACGTGCAAATATTAGCGCAACCATACTTATTATCTCTTTTCTTTTTGAACAGAATCACATCACATCATGAGCGAGCCAGATTTTATGAGAATCCGGGCCACAAGAAGCCTAGACTCTGGGAGACCAGGCCGAATAACACAGAGTCACACTATTCAATATCCTCCTCTTCCTAGACATTTTCCCCCCTAAGGGCGGCCTGTCAAGAAAACCCCCCGAATGTCGTCTCACCATCTGCAAAGTATGGGGCTAGCCGAGAAGAAGTCTATAGTAAGTTTGCCTGCTCAATCAACATTACGTATAGTTGCGCCAGGCAAAGTAAGTTCTCCTACATAGTAGCTTGCGCTTCGGTAGTTCTCTACGGAAACGAAGACAACGTCAATATATGGCAACTCCGTGTTAGAGTTGAGACGAAGAGCCCACAAACAAAGTAGCGAATCCATACTCTAAGCAAGCCAAACTGCTTCGTCCTGCCGTGCAACAGGGCTTCTTGACCCTACAGCAAAGTAGTAGTAATTACTACTAGACGCTTATGGGTTTCGCTTATGGGTTTCCCAATGACATGGGAAGCAATTGTAAACGCGCTAGAATCTTAGGTCCCAAGTTCCACTGAATGGCAGGCAAGGGTCTGTCTCAGAACAACCTGCCTAATAAACAAGAATCCCCCCGAATCTCTAAAGATGGAGCTTTCAGTGACTCTGGTCCCCCTCCCTTCTCTCTCCCTCTTTTGTATGTCTTTCGAGGTGGCTGGCTCAGTAACTTTGTAGATCATATAGTTCCGTCGGACTCGCTTCATCGACAACAGATCTCATGATATGCAGTTCAGACGGGTTTATCATCACATGGCTGTAAGTACCATTCTTTTTCTCTTGTTTTCCTTTTTGTTTGATATATACTACCATGTGTATTGTTCAATAACTCCCGCGCTTCCAGAAAAGCGAAGCGCCCTTCCTTGTGTTATTGGTTGCACTGCTTGCTTTGCCTATGCCGTGATTAGTTACAGCTCAAAGCCACTTACTTCTACTGGCTCGGGCTTGTCTAACTACAATTTGTTGAATGGCATTATGTATTTTTGTTCTGGCACCCTGTTGTTTGGGGCTTGTTGTGTATTTCAGTCCGAGTTCTTCTTGGCATTTCGACTCTGAACAACAAAAGAAGGTCTTCATACCTCCTACTTCTTTTTTCATTTGTTCCAGGCTAAACGTCTGTGGCGTAGTTCAAACACTTAAGCACCGAAATTGTACTCGTGTATAATAGTACTACTATATAGTAGAATATACTTATACTTGTTTAGGGGACTATCGAATAATAAAACAAAGGGTTCAAGTAATCTTATCGTAAAGTTAACTAGCCGTTACTAGTAGATAGTTATGTAAATGTTCAAGTAAATTCTACCTGTAGTTGAGTAATGTTCTGATGATTCTATAAACTAATCTACCAGCTTCTGTCTATTTCGGCTGACCCTAACAACAGGGTTGTAATGTGATCGTCATTTTCCCAAACAAACAACAAACTGACGAGGCGGATAAAGATAAACTCACTGCTTGACTAGATGCGTCTAGATGAATCACTATCTAGACAAACTTGAGGACTGAACATTCACTCGACACCATGCAGGGCAAACTTAGTAGTTTAGCTATCATAACTTTCCGAGAATTATTATTACTTGGTAATATATCTAGTATAGTCTATGCATCATATCCAGCCGGAAAATCAAACTAGTGAAACTACTGTTGATTGGCGACTAACCCTATTACTAGGGTTAGTCAATTTATCCACTCACTGCTATTAGAAAAGGATACTCTTGGCACTTTGATATCTTGAAAACATAAACAAACCATCGGAACATTACTATCACTCACTAACTAATACACGTCAATTGGTTTGAACAGTTTGTTTTTATTACAGGCATCCACTGAATAAGTGTATCATTGCTACTCCCTATTTTGATAATTTATCACTCATAGGGCCTGTAATTAGTACTGAGTCCAGAGTGTAATATCTCAACCCTAAGACCATAATAATAGACGTTATTAAAACTTTTTGAAAGTTAACTTGCCCACCATTACTTATGTGCAAACTTCGTAATTGAAAGATATTTCTTCCTCTTTTTCACATTTTTCTCACCACTATATATATATCTTTTCTAAATACTTTGTTCACGTATCTAGGCGAATGTTCCTATCTGCTCATGATGGTTCATATTGCTAGAATTAAGCCTCATGTTTTGTTGCTATTTTTGATACAATGGTAGTTAAGTTTTTAAATTTTATCATTGATCTTATTAAGTTTCTAGAACTATGAAGATACTATAGTAGTTATTGAAATGCAGTGAGGCAAATTCCTATCCTGGAAACACCAAGATCGACACGGAGGAGATATTTATCGGCTCGGTACTCCGGCTACAACTAATTGCCTATATCAGAACGCACTCAGGTTAGAAGGCAGTGGCCGGTGAGCAGAGCCAACCGTCCATTATCCGGGACTCATCAACCACCTTCCGACTCTATCTAACCTTGTGATATCGAAACATCCCGTTCTTCAACAATAATTCTAGAATACATCATTCAAGAAGCTATATAACTGCTGGCTCTCTGGACCGAAGTGTTATTACGTTTACAGCCACTCTAAGACTTGTAAATTATGATGCGGTTTACTTGGTGCGTAATCTAGAGCTACTGTTCGGCACCGAAAGTACATTTCAGTATCGCGGCGCCGAAGATATAGGGTATTCCAATAATAGACAACCTGCTTCATTAACCACTAGTTGATGCCTCCTAACAGGAGTCTGATTTGCTATAGGCAATTAGTCGTAGCCGTCCAATGTCATGCCCCGCGTATCATTGATCTTGATGCTTCTATTATAGGTGCATGCTTACTGCATAAAGCTGCTCTGTTGGCATTGCCTTGAGGGAGTCTTGACACAATGACTAGACAGTAGTCATGGAAAAGGCGTGGTTTTGTAGATAGTATTATCATCTTTAGCAGATTCAAACCTTCACCCAGACATTTGAATGAATGATTTTTTGGGATAAAAAATAACTAAATTAAAGCATTTGTTGCGCCGGCTAGTAGTCGACAATAAGCCCAATGTCTGCAAACTTGGATTATATGACAATAACGTGGGCTAATTGTAGTAGATATAACAGCCACAGCTACTGCTACTATCAGTTTTCTAACATAATCTTCTCATCATTTAGGCCCATTCAATACACACCGATCTTGGTAGGCCCTTCCCACATGGAAACTAAGACTAGTCTATCGCCTTCCCAAGGTTCACGACCATGCGAGACCTGGAAGTTGTCGACCAACAACAGATCGCCTTCTTCTAGAACGAGGTTAATCTCTTCCTTAGCGATGACATCGATGAGCTTGTCGAGATATTCACGCGGGATTGGGGTGTCATCACCGTAGGCACACGGTAGGTCTATGGTTGATGTTAGTGAACGAGCCAGCCAAGGAAAACAAATGTATGCCTTCATGTCCAACTTACAAGTCATGCCATCACGGCCAACATGAGGCGGATCGAGGGCGCCAATGTCTCGCGTCATGCCGTGGCGTCCAACCAGGCCGTTAAACCAAGTCGGCCGTCCATTCGCCGGGTCTCTGCGCAGGCCGGGGATATGCTGGACAATCTCCAGGCTATCATCTTCCTTCCAGTGGAAATCATGCGTTAGACGGCGCACCTGCTTCTCGACCTTATCCCGCGTCGTCTTCTCATCATCGCCAGGCTGTAACTCCTGACCAAAGCTGTAGAAGCCTGCCCAGTTGAACGGGTTGACTTTGACTTCTTGACCGGGGGCTTTGAAAACCATCTTCATGGCAAGGCCGCGCTCGTTGACACCGGTGACCAGATCAGGAATGGCAGCTGTTACTTTCTCAAAGACGTTGGCAGAGTGGGCGATGGGTGTGGCGCCGCCTTTGGCAGCCTTTGTAACACAGTAAAAGTGAATGTTGGAGGGGAAACGGGTGTATCTCGAGTACTTCAGAAAAGATAAGAGTCAGCTATCGAGATGCGAACATGTTTGGGCTAAGGGACTTGATGTTACCTCATTGTGCTGGTAAAATCTCGTCAGTGGTGACCCTTCATTGGCTGTCCATATATTTTTCTCGAGGGGCGTTCTTTTGCCGGCCAGGCCAACCTGCTCGTGGGGAGAGTATCCGCGCGCCTCCTCGGCCGCATTGACCAGGCTCGAGAAGGTCTTGGCTGATGTATGGCCAAAGCCTCTGAATAGGACGGCGCCGTGACGATTGAGGAGCTCTTGTAGCTGACCCGAAGTCGCGAATGCACTGATGGCTTCAACGGACTGCTCTAGACTAGGCTGCGAGCCATCGGGAGTCTTGACTTGTAAGCCGTGCGGTAGAGCATTGTTGAAATATGTGCGAGCGCCAGGAACATCAAAAGACTGGAACTCGACGAATTCAATTTTCATTTTCAAGTATAGGAACGAGATCCAGAGACTATATGGGAAACATAGAAGAATCTTAGATAGACATTGTAGACAGGTAAAATTAGCACGGAGATTCAAGCCGGCCAGTAGCCTATATATGTAAATTATATACATCGATCATTCTCGATCTATCATAGCCATGCCGGGCTAAGTGCCCTAATTTATTGAATGTGACCCTACTTTCCGTGCAACCAAGATAATTCCCAGTTTGCCGGCCGTATTGAGCGTGTCGTTGCTTGCCATATTGTCCAATATTTGAGCAATGTCTGATATGTCGTCACGATCTGCAGCGATCACGATTGTCGATAGAAGCCCCACACGAGCTTCTTTACATCGGGCTAGGATGTCAGGATAGTGCGACTAGTTCCGCTCTTACTGGAACTCTCTATGAAGCAAAAGGGATACATTAGCTAGAAAGACTAGAAAGAACAGCGGCTGGGTCTGATCCCGGCCTTCAATACAATCACCTCATCGTAGCAACCGAGCCAAATGACGAAATATAAGCTTTTTTTCTCTTCTCTCTTCTTCCCATTTCGACCACGCATGTTAATATGTCACGAGTCTTGGCGCCAGTTAGGTCTACTTACTTATTCTATCTACTCATGACGACAGGCCAGGACTACCATTGCGTATATATGACGCCATCACAACGACTAAGCAGCAAATAGCCAGTCGCTGGGTGAGCTTGCCGTGCTTAAAATAACAATGATCGGCCGCAGGCTTTGTCCGTAAAATGACACACAGTGAGTTGGCTTAGTTTGTTGATCTTGGCGTCAGGAAGTTCATTCTACTTTCGTTCTTTTGCCTACCGTCTCCAAGCCCAGTGGTCGTTTAGCTGTAGAGAAAGGTTGCGCCTAGAATCACCATGAGTCTCAAGGATCACAACATCACCGGTAAGTTCTGTCTTTTGTATTGTCTTAGGGGTGTTATATCATGTGCTTACATACAGCCTAGAAGAGGCAGTCGACTCCTCCAGCCACGATGGGAACTCAAGTGGCGAAGAAGCTGAGCTGGCCATCGAGGAAAACGTTCTGCAGTCGCGGACCATAGGAGTATTTGGCGCCGTGTCGTTGATAATGAACAAAATCATTGGCTCTGGGTAAGACAACAATCTCACGATATATTCCCTTGGTCCACGCTAACTTCGGCACCTAGTATCTTCTCCACTCCGAGCACCATCTACAAGCAGTCCGGTAGTGTCGGCATGGCTCTTATCCTCTGGGTCATTGGTGCCATGATCGCCGGCTGCGGTTCCCTTGTCATGCTCGAGTTTGGCTTGGCTATCCCGCGATCAGGCGGTATGAAGAACTACCTAGAGCGTGCCTTCCATCCGCGTCTTTTGGCTACCTGCATCTACGTCTTCTACTGCGTCTTCCTACAGGTATCTGCTAGTAACGCCATTACCTTCTCGTCGTATATCCTCGTGGCTGCCGGCGCCACCTCGACCACTTGGAAGCTGCGCGGCTTTGCAATTGCTAGTGTTACATTCGCTGTTGGCATACATAGCGTTGCGCCACGTGTTGGCCGCATCATTCAGGACGCCATGTCGGTGGTCAAGATCTTCACGCTGCTGTTTATCGTGTGCTGTGGCTTTGCGGCGCTGGCTGGTCATCTTAAGGTCGACAAACCAGATAATTTCTCCAATGCTTTTGAGGGCACATCAAGCAGTGGCTACCAGATCGGAAATGCGCTGCTTAATGTTATCTTCTCGTATAGCGGTTATGACAATGTCAACGCCATCTTGTCCGAGGTCAAGAATCCCCAGCGCACACTGAAAATTGCCTTACCGCTATCTATGGTCTCACTAGGCTTCCTGTACACACTGGCCAACGTGGCTTACGTGAGTTCTCTTATATCTTCTACTTATCTGTATGAATACTAACAAATATCTCTCATAGTTCGCTGCGGTGTCTAAAGCGGATCTTGTCAAATCCGATGTAACAGTTGCGGCTACTCTGTTTAAGAACATGTTTGGCGATAGCGCCAGTACTCGTGTGCTGCCAGTTCTGGTTGCTATGTCTGCTCTGGGCCACCTCCTTGGCATTGCTTTCACAATCCGTAAGTTCCTTCGCTGCTCACTCACCTATTCAAAAGATCCAATACTTAATATTAATATTAACCCTATAATATAACCCTAGCCCGTGTAATCCAGGAGCTCTCAAAGGACGGTGTTATGCCGTTTCCAAGTATTCTCATGGAAAACCGCCCTTTCAAGACTCCGCTAAGCGCTCTGGTGCTACATCTTTTAATCAGCATCATTTTCATCTGCGCCCCTCCGGCTGGTGATGCATTCACTTTTGTTGTGAGCCTGGGCAGCTACCCAACCACTGTGATGTTAACGGCCATAACTATTGGCCTAATCAAGTTGCGCTTCACTGAAAAGGACACCTTCAAGTCTAAGTTTACTGTTCCTTGGGTAGTCATTGGTTTCTACCTAATTGGAAACATAGTAAGTTAACCTTGTCTTGCTTATACAACCCCTTTAAGTTTCTAACATCGTGGCCAACCGTAGTTTCTCATAGTCATGCCATTCGTTCGCCCACCCGGCGGCAAGGGCAGCACGAGTCTTCCCTACTGGCTGTCGTCTGTAGTTGCTCTTGCAATCCTATCTCTAGGCTTTGTTTACTACATTGGCCGCTTCTGGCTGTTGCCGCTAATCTTTGGGTATAAGTATGAAAAATTGCAGCAGAAGCTAAGCGATGGCTCTCGTATCACGAGATACCAGCGGGTGAAGGTGTGAAGAGAAGGCGGCATTCATAGTCTTATTGTATTTCACAGCATTAAAGACATACATACATGAAGTATTAATACTTATAAAGTGCACCTGTATATGGCACGTCATAACTACTTTGACTTGTTAAAAATAAGACCAAAGTTTCTAACAGAGATACCGCATTCTTCTTTGAGACTGAGACAAAAATGACAAAACAAAGAAAACAGGGATAACGCTTACCTCGAGAGGGAGTTGCCCAGCGCCGGTTCAGATTGGGTTGACAAGTTAGAAAGTAGGCTTGTAAGTTAATCGGAGTATCTTGAGTGATGACAGATAATGGCTCCAGGTCACAATCAAGTATCCATCTGCCTTGGACGGAAAGAAATGATGAAGGTTGGAAAAAAAGAGGAAAGACGGACTTGTTCAGGAGAAAAAATGCGCAAAATGCGTTAAACAAAAAGCGAGAGATGAGACGCTGGGGTTTTGTCACATTTGGTAGATTATAGTGTGATGTAACTTGTTGAATAGGCCTGTATATCAGCAATTAAGTGATTTCAACTCAGAACTCAGCTTTCAACATGAAGCTTACACAGTAGACTTCGTTAGATGAGAAGAAAGGAAGGAATGTACCTAGTAGTAACGGCAGCTGAGGGGTTACAGACGATACACGCTGCAGTTGCTTTTGGTACCAAACTTTATGGCAAAGCTGGATGCAGTCTCCAGGGGTGGCAAGCATAGTACTAACTATAGGCTTAGACTGTATGCCGGGGAAGTAAACGATGCTTTTATTGTGACCAGGATCTCGAAGCCGGCAAGGTGGGCGAAGTATACTATGTAAGTAAGAAAAAGGAATGCATAATTAAGAGGCCTGGCGGCCCAGACGATTATATTTAGATTGTATATACGCCGCTAAACGGCTTTACTAGCCTGGTGAGGAATTCCGTACTTTTCAATGTCTATGAAAGCATAGTGCGAAATGAAGCGGCGCTGGAAGTAGCCGAGAAACAAGCCACATTTCTCTCTTCCTCCTGTCCTTGAGGAGTATTTCTCGAAGCAGATCAAGCAAAATGCAGGTTTATTATCGAGTACTTTGACTAGTAGTTAGTGTGACAAATTAGGACGGTCCGTAAGATACAATGCGGTGTCTGCCTGACAAATTGTCTCTTCATAGAGCTGAGACAGACTGAAAGACAACAAAAGAAAGCAGGGTAGCGTACGAAGTCCGGAAGTTGCCCACTTATACGCACGGTAATACAGTGATAGATCAATAACACAACAGTATGAAGTTCATTCTTCCGGACAGGAAACTATTACATTCGTAGAGTTTGTATCAACTGGGTATAAGCACTGAACTTAGTTGCGCTGCTGATCAAACAGCGAGGGGAACAGAGCAGCCTCTGTCTGTGGACGATGATATACTATGTATAAAAATCAAGTAAGCAAATAGACAGACAAGCACAATAAACATTCCCCGGTCACCGCTAGTATGATAGTCTTGAGAAAAAATCAAGCCTGGAGCTACACTGTATATAAAAGTACGCACTATAATGATTTCACATCTTCATGCACAGCCTGAAAAACGATCGACGTCTCCCCCCCC
>LXGT01000182.1:18612-61971 GCA_001640655.1 Endoconidiophora laricicola | reverse complement strand
CCCCTCTCATCTCTCTCTATCTCTATATTCTACCACACACCCTGGTCATTAAGCCTTTGGTCAAAATTACTTGTGGCCTATATCCACACCCTAATCAAAGCTAGATCCAGAGCCTGTCGTCAACTATGGTATCTGAACACGGCCGAGAAAAAAAAGAAAGAGAGCAAGAAGGTTAGAGATAGTTGAGAATTCTGTGCTCCTCTGGTGCTGTTGAAGACTGGGTTTTGCTGGTCATCTTAGTCGTGCCTAGCTAACGCCTGTCCTGCTCTTCTATATAAAAGCCATGAACCCGGCCGTTGTATACCTTCAACCCTCGCCAGCCGATCTCTTCAGTCTTCCTCTCCTACAGACAAACCAGCAGCTCTACACTCAGTATCCATCACGACCTTTCCTATCTCCATTTTCTTTTCTTGGCGTTTACTACAACCAGCCTGCAGCCCCATCTGCTGGGGACTTGGTAAGTTGAACCTTTGTCTACTATACTGATCCTTCCTGGATGTTATCATATACCCTAACAACTTGATGTACTTAAAATAGGTCTTTCACTTTACCGGTGTGCCAGAATTCATGTGTGATCCGGATCCTAAAGAATACCACCACTTCCCGTCTAATAGTGGTCGTCTTCCCGTTGATGGCCCACCTTTGGACCTATACCAGTTAACCCCCATACTTTCTTTTCCACATCGGAAGAAGGGCGTGGCTGCTTCAAAGACTGGCACTCGCACCCCAGAAAGCCTGAGTTTATACCATAAACAGCAGGCCGCTTACACTAAACGACTCCGGGCCATCAAGGTCCCGGTCGGGTTGCAAAACTACAGCAAAATCTCTCGTCGCAAGTTTGTTCGACCATACCGTGTTAGTGACTTCAAAGTTAGTGATAGCTCTCACTCAAACGCCAAATCGGTGTCCAAAGCCGCCTCACCCCCTATCATCAAGTCCGAGTTTGCAGTGCCCGCAACTAGCCCGTCATTCTCTAGAAACGGCCAGTCTCCTTCTGCTACTTGCTCACTGTTGCCTCAAGCATCCCTAAAACACTCAGATATTCAGGCAGCCGAGCCTAGCTTCTTCCCCCCCGACTTTGCTCTCTGTGTGGACGAGATTCCTATAGTCCTGAGACCTTCTACAGTCAGCCATTCTCTGAAGGCTTCCGGCCAATTCAAAGTCTTTAGTAAAGACGTTTATCGTAGTCTCAACCTTGCGACTGTCTTTCACAACGACGCCGCCGTTTCAATCATGTCTGAACGCTCCATTGTCACCTCTAGTCCTCTGAGGGCGGCCCAGCCAGTATCTCTGCTGCGCCTTCATAGAGCCGTAGCTATGGCCGAGTACAACGCCTCAGTTTCACTGGGTCTCTCTGCTGTTGTGCCTCACCCGTCACCGCTATCTTATGCTACTCTCACTGAAGACGCTAACCTGAATGATCTGGATGAGGAGGCGCTGATTAAAGAGATGAACCGCAATCTATCCCAGAGCACCATCACTAACGTGGATCGTACTGTGCTTCTGTTCCAGCGCCGTACCTTCCGCAAAGCTATCAAAGAAGTCGTGTGGAAAGACGACCTAGAAGTTGAGGAGGCGTCGTCCAATGCTCAGCATCGGGAAGAGATGCGCCAGATTGCACAGACAAGCTTAAAAGACCTTAAAAATAAAAAAAGGCTTTCGAAAGCGGCCAAGAAGCGCCGCATCAATGAGAGTGACGGCTGGGAATCGTTATCTGAAGACGAATCACCCTACATAACGAAGATGAATCCAACTCTGAGAAATGTCGGATCGTTCCCCGCGCAGCCTCCGCGCCGCGCTTTGCGTAGCCTTAGCACTAAGCACCCTCTAGAGACGGCGATGAAGCTCGACCAGATCCGCCACTTGTGCTGGTCGTGGCCGCTGTTTACGTCGCTACTTCATATACGCACACTGGAGTTTGCTACGAGCTTTGTGCGTAACCGCCTAGTAATCTATCGGGAAAAAGTAGCTCGCGACTATCTAACTAGAGCCATGGGCAGCCCGAGCGAGTATGAGATGGCTTCCCGGGTCCAGCGGCTGGGCGTGATCTCCGAGGACAAATCCTCTATGACAACTGATCATCATTCGCACGCTTCTGCTACTGCTACTACTACTACTACTACTTCTTCTTTAGCGAGGCCTTCATCCTCGCATATAGTTTCCACACTTGATGACCGTATGCCGTTCCTTAATGGCGACGGGTCTCTACAGAGATATGAGACTACATCCCGCCTGCACCTCGCAAATGAGCCAATGAACGGCGAGAGCAGCACAGGCTCATTGTTACCTACAGCACCTTCTTTTTCTTCTTCTTCTTCTTCTTCTTCCGTGTTCTCTGGAAGTTCTCATATTGTAGCATCTGGCGGTGTGCAATCTACGTCGATGGCATTGTCTATGCAGCCACCCGTGGTGCCGTCTTCGCACCCGTCATATTCTTCTTCTTCTGCGCTTTCTGTTGATGATTGCGTTTCTTCTGCCGTCCATCAGCTTTCGTCGGCATACCCAGGCATCAATCCTCATCATCACCAGACATGGGCCAATGAAGAAAAATACCTCGGCTCTAATGCGTCTACCGAAGCTGCTACCCGTCGTTTTATACAAAAACGGGCGCGTAGTGGCCGCCAGATCAAGACCAATTCATCATCTAGCTCTGGACTTCCTAGGGCCCCAAAAGTACGTTCGAATCTTGCATATTAATCAAAGAAGAGAGAAGAGAAAAAGTGGGAAGGCAGGATTTGAAAATCACCGGGTGACCAATGTTGCGGGAGTATGCAGAAAGCGAGAGCAAAAAAAAAAAAAAAACATACAAACAAACAAACAATTTACGCCATTCCCAATTGATATACTGCCTAGGTTGTTGTAGTAGCCTCCAAGCAAACACTAAAATTCTCACTAACACTTTGCTTTCACTCATATTCTAGGCTGGCTTTACACAGCAATTCTCCTTGCCTGTGTCCCGTGTGTCGTTTGAGTCTGCCCTTACAAATACCTCAAACTCTACTTACAGCAACTCATATAGCTCTGTCCCTACGTCGCTGCCTACTTCTGGCCAGCCAGCCACGCTGAATCCCTCTCCGGTTGCTACTTCTTCTTTGGTTACCGATGCCCAGTTTGCCCAACAGATTCCAGCAAACAGCGCCACATATGACCACTCTTTGTGGTCCTTGTCAGCTTTCTCACAGGCCTCGCCTACTACTGCTGTTACTGCTAATACTCTTGCTAACACTACTATGCAGCCTATAACTCCAGACTTAGCTAGAGCGCAAGAGCTCAATATGTTGGCGCTTCCCTCTCCATCCCCCCTGCAACTGCCCCCTCCGTTACTAGACTTGTCCTCCCACCAACAGTCTTTTGCAGATGCGGCCGCTCAAGATACTGCTGGCGTATCACAAGCTCCTCAACTGATGCATCGTTCCGTCTATGCCGCCCCAAATGATAGCTCCTACCACCAAATTAGTACAGACACAGCATACATGGCGCTGACCTGCCCTTCACACACCGCATCTATGATGCTAGAGTCTGCTGCCTTTGATCCCAGTTTCAACACGGAAGAGTACATGTTACCGACCTCCGCTATTCCCGCCAACAACGTATCAGCAGGTTTGGTACCAGGCTCTGCCTCGGCGTCCGGGTCGGTTACATTTGACTCATCGCCCACGTCTCTTGTATCTCTGCCCTCCTCCATGCCTACTAACACCCTGATGCCCGCTAGTAGCACTACCGATAATGCCCTATGGTCGCCTATGATGCCCTATGACTCCACAAACCATAGCGTCCCGTTCTGGGGAAACGGCCACACTGGTGCTTCTGAGAACCCTGCCATGGCCTCTACTGAAGCCTCTGTGGAAGCTTCTTCTTCTTTTGACCCAGCTATGCAGGTCTCTCTTGGCAATGATGCTGATGGCTTGAATACTTTCCGCCAAGATGCCACTATGACTGATGCAGCAGACCTGACGGGCTCCCATGCTGATATATATCCAGATAGCTCCCATCACATTTCATCTGGATTCCACTCGCATTCTGGCTATCACCACCAATGCACCAACTAGCCTACCAAAGAAGAAAAAACCTAAAAAACTGTTTTTTTTTTTTTAAATTTTCTATGATCCTGTTATCTTTTATTCATTTTGTTCGTCTTATTAGTCATTGTCATTGTCCTTGTTCGCCTTGTTACTACTTTCTGCCACACCTTACTGTACCTTACTGTGTATTTGATCCTACATCTTCCTTCTTCTCGCGTTCAGTACTTGTGCCTTACTTTAGTTTTGTTTTTTGATTATTTACTCTTTTTTTTTTGTTTATGTGAAAGTTCTGTTCAGTCGAAGAAGGTCTCTCTCGTCACTGTCTGAGCTTTTGCTACCATACCTGATTTTAACCAAGAATCTCTATCAGTCTTGTGTCACCTTGATTTTCACTTCCAGTTTGTATCTTTGTTCTTTGAATTACTCCTTTTTTGTTGGTTGCCTCTCTCTTTATTGTTCGCTCAAGTCTTCGTTTACTTTCATGTACAGTTGTTTGCTAGAAATCCAGTGCTTTAAATACTCCATGTTCTGTTACACCTAACATCTCACACACACATTTTGTGTCCTTGACAGAACTCCTTAAATCATTGGTTTTTCCAATAGTCTGTAAGTATTCCAGCTTGTATTTCATTCCTGCCTTGTGATTATCTGACCAACTAAGAACCCCCGCAGACAGCAGCAGTTGTTGTTTCCAAAACTTAAACTACCCTCTCACGAACAGACAGTTGTTGGTTCTTGTTTCTCGCACACCGGCTGCAACTACTATCCGTCCTAACCATCTGGGACCATCCTTTCTGTGCGCCATTGACCGCATCCTCTTGATCTCGGTCTTCTATTTAACCCCAGCCCCGCTCCTCCAATCTCTTCTTTTTCTTCGTCTTCCTCTTTCTTATTTCATCATGCACGAGAATTCTCTTCCAACTCAGATAAACTACGGGTATTCCCAATTTACTCAACTTGGCACTTTGCCTCCTCTTCCAGGCAAGTAACACTATGTCGTCCGCCCTCAGTGCCTTCCTATATCTTTTGCATATGCTTGTCTAAGACATTTTTTAAGCTAACCATTGTCTATTGTATAACAGAACTCTCAGACTCTGGTTCTGATGTTGCTAGTATCTATTCTGACGAAACAGAATCTCTGCACCCTCTAACTCCATTGTACGGCATGCCTCATCCCGCTATGGTCTTTCCGGGGATACTCCAGGCCAACGCCTCGGCCTCGGATGCTGAAATTGACCACATGATGGCCCCTGATGTCTCGGAGTATGCTCCGAGTATTGATCTCGACTTTCCATCTATTGAGCAGATTCCACAAGAATCGGCCGCTCACGAGTTTGATCTTACAGAGCAGTTAGAGGCTTCAGAGACCTTGCTTTCTGTCCGTACTCGTGCTGCCTCGGACATGTCTAGCCAGGCTTCGTCCGCATCTGATGTGTCGTACCAAACCAACCTTACAGAAGAACATGATATGGCCAACCTGAACTTGAACCAGGCTCCGGTCTTTCCTGCCGTCACTCCAGCCCAAGCATTACACCCAAACAACCATGACTTCTCTCAGCTGGTTACTCTTGGAATCACCGGTGGAAGCACCCAGCCCTCCACCGGCGGCATCATTCCACGCGCCGTGCCCCAGGCTGCCATTGACATGAATCGCCCTCAAGGTCCCTCCCACTGCGTCAGCGCCCGCCGTCGTCGTGGTGGCCACGTGAACTCGCCGCATCACTCTGTCGGGGCTCCATACAGTCTAGCCGAGGCCCACGGCGAGCGCTACGTGCGTTCCGCCACGCGCAAGATCCATACGCGTCACAAGAGCGACGTACTGGTAGCGGGCGGCGACAGAGAATATGACAAAGAGAAACGCCTTCAAGACTTAGAGGAAATCAAGCAGCTGGAGATCAAGGCGCGTCAGCCATGGCTACGCTCAAAGGTTATTCACTCTTGCGTCAACTGTGGACGCACGTTCCGCCTGCAAACCGAGGTTGAAGCTCATGCGCAAAAGGTCCACGTTCCTCTACATCAACATCAGCAACTGCAGCAACAAGAGCAGCTACAGCCACCACAGCAGCTTGACATTACTGTGTTCCAGCAGCACGAACAGGATCGCGAAGAAGAAGAACAAGAAAAAGAAGAATATGATGATGATGATGATGATGATGATGAAGATATCGAGGAAAGATCCAAGGCCAAGGCTAAAGCAGCTCGCAATAAGTCGCTCCGCGCAGCATTGAAATTCACCAATAGCGGAACTTCAAGCAAGAGGAAGGCCCAGCGGAACACGTTTGGCGCTTCAGTTTCCTTTGCCTCTTCTTCCAAAAGAAGTGGTCCTGTCCCAGCTTTATTTTCTCCGAGAGTCACCCCTAAGACCGGTGACAAGACCGGTGATTCATCAATATCTTCATTCTCTTCTTCCATCTCATCGTCCTCATCTTCCGAGTATGAGCCTGAGCTTGCTCCTACCCTGGCTTCTGCTTCCTTGTACTGCAGCTCTTATGCATCGTCAACAGGCAAGAGATCCCGTGTTCCCGTCCCCGCCGTGACTAATCGCCAGCCCTTGATCTACGGCGGCATCGATCCAGTACAGCGTCAGATTGCTGCTTCTACGCCCGGAACTGTTGTTTCACCACCAAAAGAATACCGCGCCATGCTAGAAGCTGAGCACGAAGCCCGTCTCAAAAAGATCAAGAAATCCAAAAAGCCCAGGCCGGCCGATCGCAAGGGCAAGAAGCGCGAGACTGACGACGGTGCTGACTCGTCGTCTTCATCGTCGTCAGATGAGGAAGACGAGAGCTCTGAGAATGGAGACAGCCGGTTCCGCTTCGGTCGCCGCGAAGACGACGACGATGATCAGGACTATTCCAACCCATATGGCCACGAGGGCGGCTACTTCTCCCCCGATCAGGAAGACCCTGATGTGGCTGGCTTCGGCCGCCGGGGCAACGACGGTAATGGAGACGGTTCTGCCGGTGGTGCTGGCGCTGCTGCACCGGCGCCGGTTTGCTGGACAACCGGCTCGCTTGGTGATGTATTTGCCGGCATGGGATCCTTTAGCAAGCTGCCTGCTCAAGAAGCCATGGCGTCTTCTTTGTCTTCTGTCAATACCACCACTATCTCTACATCTGCTTCTTTAGAAACTCGTACGTCTCCTGCTGATGCAGAGGATGCTCTATTCACTGGTGTCCATGAAATCCTTAATTTTTGGCATGCTAAGAACATGGGCATGGAGTACTACATCAACACGAATATGAACCTTGAACATCTCGACTCCTTTCACGCCAATGATTGTCAGGATGATATTCTCTGGCGTGATTCTATTCAGCAGGCCCCTTTTCGGTTGGGCCCTGCTCATCTATGATGCTGTTTCTATGATCTTTTGCGGCATACTGTCTGTCCTCCTTGGCAGGCAAACTTGTCTAACGTTATAATGTTCTTGCAATTTCTGAAGGATACTGTTGTTTTTGTATTTTGTAATTTGGCCTCTTGTTTTTTTTTTCCCTTTGTCTTCTTTCTTCTTGTGTGTTTAATTGAACGCCTACATCTTTTTTTTTCTATCATGCATGACTTACTCTTCTTCTATTACGCAAACAAAACATAAAATCTTAAAAAAAAACCCTTACTTTTCAGTTCTTCTTCCCTTTTGATGACAATGGCCGGGTTTTAGTTCATTTTAGTTCCTCTTAGTTTAATTTAGTACGATATTCTATGATATGCAACATCTCACAGCCTGCCTGACTGTCCGTTATTCAGAACCCCCCCCTCCTTTAACTCCATACCCATTCTAATCGAGTAAAAGTTTTAAAAAAAAAAATTCCATACCCTGTAACTTTAGCATGGTTAGAGCACATGTGCACTGTAAAGTTAGTGCTATCATACCTAAACCTAAACTACAAGCTTCAAGTACATTTATACTAAATATAACTATAACTAATATCAACATTGATGATGATAATATTTATACTAGAGATAAAACCACTACCTTTACACAGATAATTTACATCCAGAAACTAAATAATGTTATTGAACAAAAGTAGACAAACCAACACAACACTATCTCCTAGCATAAGATGGTCAGACAGTTAGTTGAATCTAACCGAGTTGCCGAAAATGGTCGGTGGCGCTTATCTTGACTTGACGCGCTACCCCCCTTGTACATAGTAGTCTACTTATGTTAGCAACTTTAGGGCTTTTGAAGCCTAGTGCGGGTTATCTTTTACCGCCTTGCGACTTGATTACTGACATGATTTGCTACTTTTGACGTTTGTCCAAGTTTTCATCTGTGGCCTAATTTTTTATAGACTCTTTGCGACATCTTTCTCAGATCAAACTTGGCGTCTTATTTGGCAACGGTTCTATATAATACTTCTCTTTCTCCCAGGTTATCACCCCGTTAATCCTTGCCACCGACCTTGCGCTATCAACTGCAAGTTCAGTCGTGTGTTAACAAGAACCCCTCAAGCTTGCTTAAGCTGGTGGGAGTTAGATTGACAGCCATGGCGAAGTCAGGAAACCACGAGATCATCACCGACGATTATGTCGCTAGTCTTCTAACACAAGACGCTGCTGATTACGCGCTGCGCTATTCGGCACATGGCCTCGAAGCCTTGAAGCCGCAGAAACTGTTAGTACTGCCTCGGTGATCATGTTAACCCATAAAGTGAGCTTTTCTCGACACTAACAATGCATCTCTTGTTCTCTCTACTCTAGGTTCACGTCTCAGCCGAAGCCGAACACGCGATTTCTTCGAAACATAATCAAGGCAACTGATTCCCACAATGCCGCTCTGTTAGCCAAGGAAGCTGCTGAGTCCAAGGTCCGACTCGACAAGCTTGAGACGCCCGTTGCCGAACGCCAACGACGATTGAATGCCCACCCTCGAGACGTTTCAAAGCGCCAGTTTGGAGAGATCAACGCGATTCTCAAGGGGCATGCATCAGACCGATCAGCGCGAGGAAGCAAAGATTCGACAAAGCCTAGTACATCATCGAAGAAGCTTGGCTTAACTACTAGTATCGACAGTGTACAACTGGAAACGAATCACGACTTTGCTAAAATTCCCTCGGAGGCGAGTCGCCAGCGGAAAGTGGCAACCCGTGATTCTGATGAAAGATCACTGAGAATACGCCATCGACGAGGTAGCAGCGGCGACTATGAGGAAAACCCAAAGTCTAGAAAACGGCGGAGGTCGACTTCTGAAGACCGAGGTTCACATATATTATCTCGCCATTCTAGGCCGCATAAAAGCTGCCGGGATGTGTCCCCAGGGTCAAATTCACAAAGGCGCTCAAGGTCGCCAGCACGGCGATCCCTAAAGTCTCGTTCAACGAAAGAACGGTCACAGCGCCCGCGAACACGATCAAGGTCCCCATTGCGCACTTCAAAGCAGACTGGTAGAACAGGGACAAAGAGTCACCATTCTTCGTCTTCATTCCATAACAACAGACGAGAACATCGTAGTACAAGACAGCATCAACACGAGTCTGGATCAGAACACAGCGACAGTGACGACTTCGGACCGAAACCAGTCTCAGCCACCACACAGCCACCCCGACCTCGCGGGCGTGGAACAACGTCCGTATTTTCCGGTATCGACCAGCGGTTTGCCTTTAACTACGACCCACGTACGGATATATCGGGAGGCGATGGGTGTAGTAATGGTAGTGCAACGCTTGTTGGGGCAGGGGCAGGGGCAGGGGCAGATGATTCTTCGGCAATATCAACGGCTACTACTGCAGCTACTGCTGTCAGTAAAGTAGGTAGTAAAAGCGGCGATGTCTGGTCACAAACAATCAATATGTTTCGTGAGAGGCAGAAGACCAAATTTCGCCATGTACCAGCGCAGAAGCATGGCGATCGGATGCTGCAGCAGGAAGAGGTAGATATGGCCAGTGTGACATGGAAGAAATTGGGGGAGAAGCGCGATTGGGACATGGGCAAAGATGACATGGATGAATAACTGTCATCATAGATAATGGAGCGATCAAGGAGAGGTAAACAGCGTTACTCTATTGATATCATCTGAGTGTTTTGGGTCCCCCCTCCCCCTCCTGAATAATACTATGTGGTTACTTAGCATATGATACCCTCTTTCAGCATTAATCCTACAAGATCAAAGAGCACTGCCTAGCTATGATGTATGGAGTGTTCACTGTGTACTCGTTGCACAACTACCCACATCATAACAGCTAATCATCACGAAGTGACATGGAAAACTCGACAGCCTATACGTGATCGAATTATAAAAAGGAATGGCTGTGTCGTCTTTCGGTTTCTCCAACGTTTGGTAAGACAGAATTAGTTCGCAAAATTAGGGTATCACGACTTTGAGGCAAAACCGGAGCAACATTTGTTTGTTAGAGCCCTGTAATGGAATGCAAATTGGTGTTTGTATATAACAACTGAAAAGACGAGTCGTTCATAAGATCTACTTATGAATCGCCCTCCAATAACTGCGTCAATACTGCCTCACTCGCTCTAAACCAACGACCTCTCTCCTCCAAATCATCTTCTACACCACCCAAGGCTGCCTCCTTCCGTCTGCGTGCCTCCTTGGCAGCCGCCGTCGAGCTCGCCCGCTTAGCTTCCAACGGAACCAACTCAGTCTTCAATCGCTCCAGTTCCTTTTTCTTACGCGGTACGCGCGCCCTCAACTGGTCTAGATCGCGGTCTAGCGCGCCCATCTGCGCCTTGCGCTCCTCCACAAGATCCATAGTTTTGCCGAGCGGAAGCGCCAGATCGGGGTCACCATTTGCGCTGCGCCCAAGTTTGGAGCGCTCCGAGCGCAGATGCGCCAGACTCTCCTCGATGCGCTCAATTTCACGCGGCAAGTCTCTGAGCTTGGCCGTGTCTAACTGCACGGCGGCTGTGCGGCGGCTGAGATCTCTGGCGCGTCGTTCTAGCTCGGCGACGAGATCCGTAACTTCTAGCTTCAGCGCTTTAAGCCTCGCCTTAGCTGCGAGGTTGTCCTTTTCGAGGGCAACATTCTCGAGAGGAGTGACGATGAGCGGTGGATCGCCGACAATGGCGCGGATGAATTTCTCTTTTGTGACTTGCTCGACGTAGGAAAATCGCAGCTTGGAAAACAGCTCACGGTAGTGTGCCAAGTCGGCTTCTAAGCTGGATGGCGTAGTGGCATCAGATATGGAAGCTGTAGACGCGTCAGATCGCCGATGCGACGGGGAGTCAGCAGCTGCAGTGATGGGTTCGCTAAGTTTCAAGATAGACAGAGGCTGGTTCTGGAGCTCTTCTAGCTCAGAAAGAATCGCAGGATCCATCTTCAGAGTGGACTTGGTGTAGAATCAGGGTTATTATGTATGAAGGTTGAGGAATATTGCATCTCGTTTATCATCAGGAACTGGTGTTGACGAGTTATTGTCGCGCATCTGCAAGTCGCGACTTAAAGTAGATGAAGTCTTGTCATAGTTAATAGATGGGCTGTAAAAAAAAAATATAGGGTGCCACTGCCCACTACGTTCTAGGGTACCCCGCCTAGACAACACTATAAGGCAACCTATATTTTTTTGAGGAATGACTTCAGAAGATATTGGCAGTTTTTAGCTGTGATTGCACATCGCCAAACTAATACTATATATTGTTCTATGTATATAGGGTCTATCAATATCCCTAAGAACCTCACTTGAATTTAAGGTCCTGTCAACATCTCCAACCACACTACGCGGCCCAGGATCAAGGCTTCGGTATTGGGTTACATATTTGATTCTACTTGTCATGCCATGCAACCAATATGCAGTCAGCTTAACAGTAGACACCCACTATTGTAAATACTACAGCGCGTCCAGTGTATATGACCACCTAACCAAATAGCTGTAATCATACTCACGTCATTTCAACCTCCCGCTACTACTCCATAACACAGCTCACGAGATCGGGGTTATCTCTTGCTCTCTTAGCCATACTTCCAATATCTATATAACTACCTCTTTTTGACTTATATGCGTTCGGCTGTCTCGGGCTCCGTACAACCAACCCCTCACTATGTCTGCCCCGATTTCGAGGCCCAGACATACGTCAAGTCACCAGCACCATAAAAAGTAAGCTTATGATGCCCATACCGTGTACCCATCCCCATCTAGCCTATGGAGTCGTTATCGTGATATAAGCGCCGTTCAAGGTGAGGGGTATCTCTTGCTATCAAAGCGATACTACGACCTTGAATGCAGTTTTACAGGGATACTAACTTCAAGTCCCGGCCACTCAGCTTACTAGCAGTAGTAGTCGTTTTGGATATGGGACTAGTCTGCAACCTCTGGCGCTGTATTATCATTCAGACTATTTCTGTATGTTTTTCGTTAATTTTTTTTGGAGAAAACTTTTGCCATCCGGCATCCGAGACTAATGATCCCCCCCAGTCTTTTTTGCCTGTCCTCTTTGTTAGAAACGTCCGTGTCGATACCAATGTGACCTCTCAGTCTATATTGCTTGTTTATTTCATTATTTATACAGTAGTATCCCTCGCCTCTTTTTAAAGATACATTGCTCGTCATTGCTACATTCCAGCCGAGTCTATCACTAATAGCCAACCAACTGCCGGCGTACATATATATAACTTGACCAATATATAACATCTGTCAAATCCTCGTTTGGATTGCTTTCTCATTTCTTAACTGATCTTGACGTTTTGACCGCTTAGCATATGCGTACTACTTTCTTCCATCCCTGCCTCTATTCTCTCCTCCTCCTCCTCCTCCTCCTCATTTTCTCCCGTTTGCAAGAAAATCAATCGCTTTGATATGACTTCAGACCAACCAACACTGGCGTCTACGTCTTCTCCGTTACCAGAAACTCGTACATCTACATGGAAGCACTTCTTCACCAGAAAGAATACTGAAGATGTGGAAGAAAATGAGAAAAAGTCACTCTGGGCACTGGGGATGTTAAACCCCCCTGATACTATTGAGGTTCCTGGTAAGTCATTGTCTATGAGAGAGAGTGAGTAGCATAACCAACTAACAAAGCTCTTTTTTTTTTGTGGCAAAAAGGCTCTGTTCTCTTACTTTCTCATGACCGTAACAAGCCACTAGGTCTTTCAGATATCAGAGTTCGCAACTCACAATCATCGCTGCCTACTGGAATTCCCACTATTCGCCACGATACTTCACTGCCTGTATCTCGTCCCTCATCACCACCGGTACAGGCCCTTAGTCCAGCGCCACTGTCCGGTTCAACGGCTACGCAAAACGGCGAGAAGACAACAACAAAGTGTACTCCAGAAGGAATTATCTTGAGCCCGCAGCCCGAGGAGAGCAAGAATGACCCGCTCAACTGGCCGTCATGGAGACGTAACATGGCCTTGCTTTCATTGGGGTTTTACTGTATGATTGGTGGTGGAATTACGCCATTACTGGCTGCGGGATTCAATGATATCGCTGAAGATTATGATGTTCCTATAGAGTCGGTCTCATTGACTACTGGCCTCTTCATGATGGGTCTAGGTATTGGATCCTGTATAGCTTCTCCTACTGCAATTTTGTATGGTAAACGACCGGTTTACATTGCCAGCACCTTCCTCTTCATCATCGCCTGTGTCTGGGCCGCTGTCTCGCCCAACTTTACATCTCTGGTTCTAGCTCGCGTTTTCCAAGGCATAGCCATTAGCCCTGTCGAATGTCTTCCATCTGCGACCATTGCTGAGATCTTCTTTCTCCACGAGCGCGCATTTCGCATCGGCATCTACACACTGTTGCTTCTCGGTGGAAAAAACCTCATTCCCTTGGTCAGTGCTGTCGTCATCCAGGCACTTGGCTGGCGTTGGGTGTTTTGGATCGTGTCCATGGTTGTGGCCCTGGCTGCTGTCCTAGTGTTCTTTTTCACGCCAGAGACATTCTGGGACCGCACGCCTATGCCCAGGGTCAAGAAAACACCAACTCGGCCAAATCTTGTGCGGAGATTGACGTCTCAGTTTTCTGTCCATAAGAGCCACACTGGCTCTCACAGTGAACCAATTGATCCTACCTCAGAAAAGCCAACTACCACTGCCTTCATAGAGCATTCGGCGGATATTGCACAGTCACCAAGCAGCCCGACTCCCAAGAACCTACATGTTGGCTTTGCCCCTACCGAAGCGGCCACTGCCGACGACTCCGACCCTAATAGTCCGAGTCAAGCTACTACAAGGCCCAATGAGGTCGGATCTTCTGACGGTGCTACTTCCGAAACGCGGGCCTCTCATGAGAGGCCCGTGTATATCCGCACACCGTCATACGATGTCGAGTCCCTTTCGATGCTCCCAAAAACATATACGAATGTATTGCGCCAACAGCCTCCACTATCCTTTACTCAACAACTTAAGCCGTGGAATGGCCGCTTGTGCAAAGATAAGTGGTGGAAGGTTGCCATCCGACCTTTCTTACTCTACAGCTACCCCGCCGTAGCTTGGTCTTCAATTGTGTACTCATGCTCAATCGGCTGGCTGATTGTGATATCTGAATCCCTATCAATGATCTACAGATCTTCTGCATACTACAACTTCAACGCATTGCAGACTGGGTTGGTATACATTTCGCCATTTCTTGGAGGCGTTTTGGGTAGTGCCGTAGCTGGACATGTTAGTGATATCATAGTAAAGGCCATGGCTCGTCGCAACGGTGGTTTATACGAACCCGAGTTTCGGCTAGTCATGACTATTCCTATCACCATCACTACTGTCATGGGTCTGATGGCCTTTGGCTGGGCAGCCGACGAGCGGGATAACTACATGGTGCCCACGATATTCTTTGGCATCATCTCGTTCGGATGCGCCATGGGCTCTACAACGTCCATTACCTATACTGTTGATTCATACCGCCAATACGCTGGCGAGGCATTAGTGACGCTCAACTTTAGCAAGAACATCTTCCACGGTCTGGTGTTTAGTCTTTTTGTGACGCACTGGCTCAACTCTCGAGGGCCTAAAAGCGTGTTCATCTGGATTGGCGTAATCCAGCTCTTGGTGATGACGCTATCGATTCCGATGTACATCTTTGGAAAACGGGCGCGCCTGTGGACTGTGCGCAAGAACATCATGGAGTCATTTTGAATTTTGATCGTCATCTCCCTTTTCTAACATTGGTTTATAAGCTTTGTTCAAATCTTCATGGATAGCTTCCTAGGCCATCGCTTGATTTACAAGCAACTCAACGGTTAATGGGAGTAGGGAAGCGATAAGAAGGAGTGCGATGCTGCAACGCTCGTAATCCTTAAACAAGGATACTAGGTTGGAGTATCTAGAGGCCCTTTTTGTAGGTGGTGCTATATTAATCGGCGTGGAGAGAGGAATACATCTATCTCCATCTGCCTGACCAACAGAGAGTGTATAAACGTCCAATAGAAAACCGAAAGAAAAAGAAAAAGAAAAAAAAGGGGGGGGGGTTCGCTACAAGGCTCGCGCTATATTAGGAGCCCCGCACGCTGTGGTTAACATGTTTAGAGCACATCTGCACTGTGACTACAGATTCTATAAACACTTCTATGAGGTTAGGGTAATATATCAACGCCTATGAATTCCTTTATACTCCATTATACCCCCATACGCTGTAAATATAGCATGTTCAGAGCACACCTGCACTGAAGAGTTAGTGCACCCTGGCCTAAGTCTTGTAACTGCAGTGATAAGATGATAGCTTACTTTCATAGAACCCTAAGGCTCAAAACATTGCGGCTCTGACTAGACATTATAAACAGTATTTAGTAATGATTATAAAAATATTTTTCAGTGACAGTTTGCAATATGTAAGGCTGTATTTGTATGTTTTACATATATATGTATGCATGGGCTTACATTTTGCATGTAGTTTCATATAACAGCCATACTTGATTCATGTTCTTAATTGAGCATTTTGGGGGATCTTCGAGAACTATATTAGTAGATCTGACAACCAATTACCGAACGATACCCTGGGCAGTTCTTCAAAAAGACTCTGCGAATTTAGCTTAAAAATCATATGTCTCACGAAAAAGCCTTGCCTTTGCTTGTAGAACGACCATGTTTTTGGAATGGAAGTCCGTTCTTAGGGTGTGGAGTGAGACTTCAAGACAACAAATATATACCTTTTTTAGTACACGGATACAATTACGATGGTTTGTTAATTATTCGGCATTTGCTACACAGGTACAAAGCGCAGCATGGTGTTAAGTGATATTGGTAAGTTTGAAGATATACTGGTAAGTCCTAGTTTCGACAGCCGTAATAAAATTAGTATTGACTAACGATACCAATTTCAAAATTGCCTAAGATGGGTTATGTAGAAGCTAAAACAACAAAGTCTCGTCATACTAGTCAACATTTGATGAAGTAATGAGCTAGCAAAAATAAATAAAACCACAGCATCATAGTAAGCCCCGCTTTCGCATCAGGGTCGGAATAACCCTACTCTTCCTCTTATCCAACGTTCCTATCTCTTAGTGAATAGAATACGTCTATCAACTGATTAGATGATAGTTTACTACATGAAACCCTAAGGCTCGAAACGTACTAGTAGCATGATCTCTGTATACACTGGTGGGCCCCACAAGACCCATCAAACATTCGTAAGGTCATAGGCTCATAATTGTTTGTAGCATCTGAAAAAAAAAAGACAAGTACTTTTTCACAAAATAGAATTGATCAACTAAGGCCCATCGCTGCTGAATAGAACTCTGATAAATCGTACAATTTTGTTAGAATAGGTCCATTAGGTTTCATGATCGTAAGCCTATAATTTCAACTTGAAATTCATTAATAGCTGGCTAATCGACACTCATAAGCCTGCCAATTGACCGTTCTGATGATGATGATGATTTTATTATTTTCCTTAGAACTACGCGGTTTAAGGTTTGCATCAGGCAGTGTGAGTTTTAAAAAAAGCTAAAAACAACCAAGAGATATCAAGGTGCCTCGCCTGGCCTAGTGCTAAGAAGGAGGATAGTAAGTTGGTTACCTTTGCTTACTTCGCAAAGCAGCGCCAGAGTGACAAGGTGTCCGATGATCAGGCCCAGGTCGGGTTCCAAAATCAAACTGTTCATACTCATATTTATTATATAAAATGTTGATGTAACAACTTACCTTACAGCCTGCACTTGCCTCCCTGTCTGATTACTACAATTTCTTTAGGCATAGGCTAGTGTGGGGATTAATATCAATATTAATGGTTAGATTAATTATAGGTATCTGAGCTGTGATTTTGCAGTGCCTAAAACAATAAAATCTAAATATAATAGGCCTTTTATGGCCTGACAATTACTGACTAATGCAAGGACATGATTTCAGTAATGTGAGGTTGTGAGGGTTGCAATGTTTCGTGATACATGCCATGTCTAGATAAAACCATCTGAGTATCGTCCCTAATAATAGAACTTAGTGTAAGCCTTACTTGACTTATTTAGTGATGGCAATTACCCAAATTATGATATGTAGTATAAGGCTGCCTTAAATCATGAGATAGTGAGGGAGTAATTTGTACTATCAGTTATATTCATTATAGGCATCAGACATAGCTTTTTTCAATATGTGATAATGATAACTGATATTGTAGGCTTGGCTAAATCAGTAACTCATGAATAGATGTTTTTTTTATGTTTAGACAGTTTTCATCAGTAGTATTGGACGGATTTCATTATCACTAGGCAATTTCATCAGTAGTCTCAACAACTTTGGACAGTTTTCATTAATTGTATTAGATGAATTTCATCAATAGTATTAGACAAATTTTACTGTGATTAGATGAATTTCATCAGTAGTATTAGATGTATTCATCAGTAGTATTAGACGGACTCATTAACATGAGACTGTTTTCATCACTTGTATTGGATGAATGTGTCAGTATTGGACGAATTCATCAGTAGTATTAGACGAACTTCATCTCTAGTATTAGATGAACTCATTAACATTAGATGGTTCTCATCACTTGTATTAGATGAATTTCATTATGACTAGGCAATTTCATCAGAGTATTAGACGAACTCATCAACTTCAGACGGTTATCATCAGTAGTATTTAGGCAATTTCAACAGAGTATTAGACGAACTCACCAACATTAGATGGTTTTCATTATAGCTAGGCAATTTCTAGTATTGGACGATTTTCACTATGATTAGACAATCTTGTTCAGACTAGGCAACTTCCATTACTAGTACTAATATTGGACTGATTCATAACTATTGATGAAATTTGTCCAACTTTGATGAGTTCATCTAATACTAGTAATGAAGTTCATCTAATCATAGAGAAATTCGTCCAATACTAGTGATGAAAACTGTCTAATGTTAATGAGTTCTTCTAATACTACTAATGAATTCGTCCAATACAAGTGATGAAAACCGTCTAATGTTGGTGAGTTCGTCTAATACTCTGATGAAATTACCTAGTCATAATGAAATCCATCCAATACAAGTGATGAAAACCATCTAATGTTGGTGAGTTCGTCTAATACTCTGATGAAATTACCTAGTCATAATGAAATCCATCCAATACAAGTGATGAAAACCGTCTAATGTTGGTGAGTTCATCTAATACTACTGATGGAATTGCCTGGATACTACTGATGATAACCGTCTGAAGTTGATGAGTTCGTCTAATACTCTGATGAAATTGCCTAGTCATAATGAAATTCATCTAATACTAGTTCTAATCCTCACACTTGCCATCCCTGGCCAAAACCATCTCATTGACTCAAAATCATCTCAATGATGGCAATTACCCCAACTGTAATATGTAGCGTAATGCTGCCTTGAGTAATGGGTCAAGTATTTAAAAAACACTAGTACTCATAGCTAGATTTATTATAGGCAAGATAATCATGCATTTTGAGTAAGTAGTAGTATAAGAACATATATTGTGAGCTTTTCAGCCATACCATTGACTGATGTCAGGTTTAATATCTTACTAATATGAAGTTATGAGGGTTGCAATGTTTCGTGATACTTACCAGGTCTGGTCAAAGCCATCTGATTGACTCCAAAGTTTTTATTATGATGGCAACTACCTAAATGGTATCATGTTAGCATAATGTTGCCTTTAGTAACAGTCTAACAGTAGGGAAATACATAAGAACTAATGGTTATATATATTATAGGTAAGAGAACTAGGATTTTTTGAGCACATAATTGATCAGGATCTAATATGTAGGTTTTCTTGTAGCCTTGTTAGTGACAGATAGATGCCTAAGTTCAATAGTTTAATTAATGCCATGTTATGATAGTTTCAATGATTTATGATACTTACTATGCCTAGTTAGAACTATCTGATCGTCCCTTAATGTATAACCTAATGTTAGACTTGCTTCAAGGTATCTAATGATGGCAATTGCCCAATTGATAGTATGTAGCATAATGCTGTCCTAAGCCATAATACCCAAAGTGATAAACCTAACCTAGATTATAAACCCAACTTAAAATTCATTCTGGACCTTCCAGCTGTGAAGTATTGTGGTAAGACATAAGTAGGGTAATGGCTCATGTATAGGGCTATTAATACATCAGCCATCGAGATAATTGAGTGTGGAGGGTTGGTGTTGGCTAATGTGCCTAGTATGTAGATGTAGTTGGCTGTTTCTATATTATTGAGTGGAGTGACTTCAATTGAATGTTTGCCTCATAAAGCAGGTCTTTTGCAAAGGTAAGATAATTTATAAAATAGTCATTATCATCAATTGAATGTTGCTATTTACAGCGCTGAGTTAATATTCGAGACATTATCAACTTGGCGGCGTATCTGTCATTTACTGTACTCTTGTCAACTACAACGAGTTATATTGATTTAAATTATACTATACTGTGTTTTTAGTTCATCTCTTTCATCGACGAGCTACTGTTAGTTTCATGTGAAAGAAAGCTTGCAACATATCAGAAAATCATTGCCAAAAGATATGAGTTATGAATTTTGACACTAGTTGCTATATGAAAACACCTAATGCAGCGTCATTGAAACTGATCTCTGTAGTAGCGTTCGGTTTTCCAGGAGACAATCTGCCATGACCTGTCAGAATAACATTATATTTGTTTCTTGCTCTCCTCTTCTAAATATAACTTGTAGTTGATCACATCGCCGCTTGCGTCGCCCATGACCAATAATTTTCTGTTTAAAATCGCAAATAAAAACTGGGTTTGAGCTCTCAGTAAAGGCTACTAGCAGTTAGATAAAACGCATCTCAACACTTGCTGTACCAATAGAAGATATAGTCAGAATGATGATAATGAGTATTCCGTTTCTGTATGGTACAAGGTCCCTGTTAGGCAGTCTGAGTATGAGACAACTTCTCGCAACTCAGCACGAGAAATCTTGTGAGCCGCCTTGTACTCAATAATGCAAAGATTCTTTTTGGTGTAAGTAGTACTGATATGGGGAATGTGGCTCAGGGCGGTAGTGTCTGAAAACAGGACTGATTAGGTGAAGGGGACTTGCTTCAATAGTCATGTCATTAGCTGAAGGGAACCTAGACCGCTTTCTGCTATGACCATGGTTGGAAATATCACCAGTGACTTCTTCATCGCTGGCAGGCCCTTCAATAGCCAATTTATTGTGGAGAAAAGCCAGGAAAGTATTGTCTTTGTTTTAACGTTTAAGCTGCTTCTATTATCCGTTGATGTTCCGCAACGTTTTTATCGGCCGCTTTTCTTGCGCGTTGTTCTAGTTCGAGTTGTTGTCCCGTTGTTTGTAAGGGTCTAAGGCCCACAGTTACTGTGTCCAGGGTTCGTCTTGGCCTTTACCTACTTTCCTTTTATATAAGGACACTAGTCCCTCTACATTCTTAGTCTAGTCATTTCCACCTCATCGGTTTCAGTCTTTGACATGAATTCCCGACCTATTTCTTAATAAACCTTCGTGAATCCTCTCACTGTTATTTTGTTCAGCTGCTTGTCTTCGGAGGCGTTCTGCCGAACGCTTTGATAATTGTGCCACTGTGTCTTCTTCCTATAGGTAGGAAAGGAGTTGATATAGTATATACTTTGATAAGACAAGTATAGTTATTACTAGTAACCCTAGAGTCCTTAGGCGCATTGTCTTTCAAGGGGGGGGGGGAGTCAATTTACTCATCCATGATCAATAAAGTTTTCCGTCTGGAGATATGGAAAACATAAAGGAGGGCAGAGAGCGACTTGTTTTGTAACGGAAAGGTTGAGTAGTCGAAAATGGAGAGGTGGAGGAAGTGTAATGAAACAAACGTGCAAGTGTTTGGCAATCAAATCAACTAGGAAGCAAGTATAGATCCAACAGGGAACCAACCGATAGAGTTTTAAGTAAACGTGGAGATTTTCAATAAGGGGACTACAAGCTACCAGTACCTAGTTTTTTTTTTTTTAAAAAACTCATTACTCGATTGGATGTTAACTATAATGAGACTGGTACTTAGTCGAAATAGTCAATAGGTACACATTTTGCTACTACTGGACCCTTGCCTTAGGCAGGACAATAGGGAAGATTCGATTAGTATGCATTTGGCTTAGTCAGGTATCGGTTGCTGGGCTTCAGAATGATCGCTACCTTGCGCATTCGAACAAGAGGTGTAAGTGCAGGATATGTGTACTAAAGACATTTTACACGGTTATTTCGATCATGTGTATATTTTTTTTGCTAACTATCGGCTTTTTGTTCGTAGTTTTTGCGCCGGTTGGGTGCGTCGGTGGTAGCCATACTTCTTGTTGGTAGTCTTGTAGACGCGTAATTGATGAAATAATACAAACAAACCAAACTAAACTGAGCGAGTACTTCTAAAAAAAATGATAAGTATCTTCATAGTTCTAGAAACTCATTAAGATTAATGATTAAAAAAAAATTGATAAGGACTAGTACTAGGCGGGGATTACCGGAGTGGGTCCAAGATATACCGACAGGGCGACCATTACATACGCTCAGCACTATGTATTGACAAGTCAGTCTATCTATGTACTATAGCTGGTGTCTTACATGAATAATGAATGTTCTTACTGGCTCAAAAGCGAATATAAGAAAAATTGTGAGAATCTGACATGATTGAGCTGAGAAAAAAAAAGAATATTAAAAGTGACGACTCTAAATATATGGACATGGGCCATCGATCGCCAGCCCGCGGTGCACTACATGTTAGGCGAGTATCTTGCGGTATAACTGTGGTTGAAAGATACACGAAGCCAAGGTGTCACTAAGCTCGTAGAGCCTTCGTATGTAGGTAGACTTGGGTATTATTAAGAGAAAACAGTGTCTACGCTGTGTCTACTGAGCAGCCTGCGCGCTAGTAGTTCGTAGGTTAGTAAGCTGATTGGACGCTATGCATTACTTGCACTGGAAGTAGTAATTACATCTTTGATAGCTCAGTGATCAGAGCCTCTCCACAGCACAGCTAAATGCCACTAGAAAGCCAAGCCAATTCTGATGCATGATCCTTGCCCTACAGACATAGTTAATCTCTTTTATAGTGGCTGAGTGGATTTTGCACAAGGAAGAAGGGGGTTATCCTTTCTAGTTATCTTTTTGTCATGATAGCATTCCCAAGCGTTTCCCAAGCCTTGACCGACATGCAAAATTAAAATGACGAGATTTAATGTTTTCTCTAGCTTTGTGAACATCATCTATCTCTCTTCCTTTGCTTTTATTGTTTTGTCTGCGCTCTGCAGAGAATCCTATCTTGTTAGGCTGACCGCGTCTAATTATTTTGGGCCATAATACAGCATTGAATAGCGCTGCGCAACAGGCCTAACTACTTACTTTGGCTTGTGAGATAAATTACGACCCAAAAATCAACAACAAACAACGAAAGGCGGCATCAAGAAACGACGTCAGACTTTGCTCATCCAATCACTCCAGGCAAAGACGAAGCATATATCGATATACTTTTGCTTTAGTGTAGTACATATTTTACAAATCAGCATCGTATAAAGAGAGAATTGGTCCCCGGCTGAAAGCTGCCCGCCCCCCTGTGATCTTGCTGCGTCTTGGTTACTAATCTTCTTTATTGACCGGCAGCATCTTTAATTCGAAATCAACAACGAACGACTTCCGAAGCCAACTTACTAGATCGCACTGCGCCAATAGACGTCAGGATTGAAACAACAGTAACTAAACTCTGGACTTATGCCCATTCGCTAGCATCTTTTTTTTTTCTTTTTTTCTTTGGCTCTTTCGACATACTGCCCAGACGGCAGACTTGAAGAATCATCTCTGAGACCGTCGTATATGGCGGCTAGCTAAGCTGGCCACAGCATGCATCAAACCATCTCTTTTAACACAATGGCTTCTTCATCATCATACCAGGGAAACTTCTGTCGGCCATGGCCAGGCCTCTTGACGACTATAATCATGCTATTTACCATGCTGTCTCTTTTTGTCAACCCGGTGACAGCTTCTTATAGAAATGTCACTTATGTCGAGGGCTACACCACTGACGGCCGAGAAATGCGGTTCCGTGCTGACAGACAGCCAGCGCTGTTCACAGGCGATTTCGGCGATTGTCTTGCGACTGGCAGCAAGTTCCAGATAAATAAGTTCGACGCTGCACTGTACTACGATAACAAGACTGTGCTTTTTCACATGGACGGCACAACGAGTATTGTCGAAGACCATGTAATTAGTAAGTCACTACAGCCCACACCTCCAAGGACACCTTATGCTAACTACCGACTACTATTATAGTGCGCATCTTTGTATATGCTTGTAAGTCGGAATCAGAGCTGGATAGTGGTCGGAAGGTAGCATCAAGTGGGTGGTGACTAACAAGACCCCAGACGGCGAGTCTAGATTTTCTCTTACCTTTGACCCATGTGCCTTCGCCGTGTACAGGTAAGCATTCCACCCTACTATATGCTGATAAGCAGCATCTCGAAAGTCACACAGTGTCTAACCAGTCACCGCAGCATGTGTCCCACCCAGTCTTCGAGGAACATTACGGCCTGGGGCGCCATCTCCCTCTCTAGGGAGCAACTGTCATTTGTGCCGGACATTGCGCGCACCATTCCCGATTTGGAGGGCTATGCCCGGCTATATGTCTATTCAAACACTACCAAGGACGTTGTAGGCTGCTTCCAGGCCCCGATGGGCAACGGGCACACTTTCTACCAGCCCCGCTTTGTCGTACCATTCATCGCTATCTTCACCGGTGTCGCTATCGTCGCCTCATTCCTTACTGCCATATATGGCTTCAGTGTGTCACATATACGTATGCACTCAGCCCATGCCGTCTCCGTATTGATCATCTTTGAGATGTTTCAGTCAATGTTCCTGCATAGCGCCGTAGCTGTTCCATGGCCCATGGTGCTTCCAGCTTGGTGGTCCAATTTTAGCTGGGCGTCTGGCATGATCCGCACCGATCAGTTGATCAGAGCGCTCAATCGCTGGGCTGGCATTAAGGGAAACCCGGACTGGGTTGGCGAAGTTCCTGGAGACGTTCAACCAGACGATGGGAATAGCGACGTTCTACAGTCAATATACGGCCGCTCGCTGGATGACACGATCCAGAACTTGGAGCAAAGAATCACTCCTAGAAGCCATGATGACTTTAATCCTAATAATCCATGGGATTACACGTGGAACGGTAACCCTGTCTTGCCCGGAATGCCTATGCCAGGAACTAGCTATGGACTTGGCGGCGGTTTGACCCCCGTGCAGATTCCAGCAAAGTCTGCCTTCACTGTTGCTGTAATCTGGTTCTTAATTTTCCTGTTGGCAGTCGTTGCAGGAGTGGCCTTGTTCAAGGTTTGTCTTGATCTGCTGTGTCTTACCAGATGGAAACGCAACAGTTTCGACTACTTCCGATCCCATATCTGGGGCTTCATGGCCCTTGCTGCAGCGCGATATACGCTTCTTGCCTCGACCGTCCTCTTGACTCTGGCTGTCTCCCAACTATCTATCGGCAGCCCTCCGGGACCTCTCATTATTGCCGCCATGACATTTATTCTTGTAGTATGCTCACTGGCTGGATGCGTAGCGTATGCCATATACGTTCGATGCCACAATGGCAAGTTCACCGTGGTCCCTGACCCTATCCGAGTTGAAAAGATCAAAGTCATGAAGCAATATCTACCGTTTGTCGAATTTGTTCGCACGAGTAAGCTGAGTGCCGAAGAACTTGAAGAGAACGAGAAACCATTATGCAAGATTCCCTTTGTACGCATATTATTTACGCCAGAGAACCCAGATACCAACGGCGCAGGTGCTCAAGATAATGAGGCTTATGTTAAAAGATTTGGCTGGTTGATGGGAAACTACAGGAGAACACGCTGGTGGTACTTTAGTGAATGGACATTCTACCAGATCATAAAGGCTATCATCGTTGGTGGCGGTTCTGGTACACCCGATGCTCAAGTTATCTGCCTCTTTATTGTCGAATTGATTGCCTTTATAGCAACAGCCATCATCAACCCTTATGAGGGCACCCGAAACACTGCTTTAGCGGTGTGGATGGTAGGTATTAGCAAGGTTGCTACGGCTATGTTTACTATTCCGCTGTTAGAGAGTTACCACATCAACCGGTATATCGCCACTGGCTTGGGCATATTCATCATTATTATCCAGGGACTTGTAGTGGTTGCTATCATGATTTTAGTTGTCCTGGGTGTCATCTCGACCTGGATGTCACTTTGTCGTAACACCGAAAACTTCCCTGCCAGCATGGAAGCTCGCCGTATTGACTTTTATAATAAAATGGAAGTCAGGGTTCAAGACCGCGCACCGAAGCGTATCCCAAAGTCACAGCAAAACAGGCCTGTACTAGATGAAGAGAAGGAAACTCCAAAAGTTCCCGTTATCGGCTTCAAAGTGTCGCGAGTCCGTCGTGTAACTAATTACAAAGAAGACGAAGTCGAGTATCACAAGCCCTTTTCTGATATGGGCTCAGAATCAGAATCAGCATCAGCATCCGCGTCAGCATCGATCAACCCTGGAGGCAATCTAGACAACGGTACTTCCATATCGGTGTCACCAATATCGTCCTCTGGCAACTGCTTCCCTGCAGTAGCTGTAGCGTCCTCTTCTTCTGCCTCTATAATTGCACAACGGCGATCACGGTCCAATAGTGCATCATCACTGCCCCGCGGTGCTCGCCTACACAGGGGTAGTAGCTCTTGGAGCTCCCGCAGTTCCGCAACACGTGATCCTACAGTGCCAAATCCAACATTTGACCGGTCAGACTCTCCACTAGCACATAATGCACGAGCTATAGCAGCCGCAAGACTGGCGGCGAGCCGTAAAGGCCAGGAACAAGACCAGCACCAGCAGTTGCTGCGAACTGATAACAATGGCAGTACTTCTTTCGTTATTTCAATAGGACAGCTTGAGCCAATGCTAGAAGTAGAAGACCTACAGGGCGTGCAACTAGAACAAGAACAACAACAAGAAAAACAGCAAGAACAACAAGAACAACAAGAACAGGAGAACGATGGTAAGGGGGAACTCGAACCTCTGGAGAAAGTAGCGCAAATAGAGACCTCACATGCTACGCCCGTGGCGTGCGATATGGAAGGTGGCGGGGCCACGTCAGAACGCCAAAGTACCGGCGCTTGCGACGGTGATAGGCTAGATACGAATGCGCATGCAGAGCAACAGCAGCAGTCAGCCAGCCATATCACAAATGCATAAGCAAGCACAACAAGCAGCACAGCCCATAAAAGCAACAGGAGACAAGGGTGACAATCTTACAGCCACAGATAGTCTTGCCAGTGGTATTCATTACCGAAACAAGTATGAGTTCCCGATTCAGCTGCAGAAAGCTAGTGAGGACGTGAGCGCCTTGGCGCTAAAAGGACATCCCAAGCCACCAGTACATCCTTTCTTTTCATTCTTTTAGTTAACTATTATCTTATATCACTATTCACGGCCGTTGTTACTGCTACTGTTGATTTCACTTTTGGGAGCCGATAGAGTACAGAGATAACCGCATGTGTTATTGTTCTTTCTTTTTTATCTTTATAATTATTTCTATACCCATAATCTTATCATAGTTCCAAAACTATGAAGATATATGTTTGTACTATTGGTTCGGTCTATTCACTACGTATACCGAACTGGAGTTTCTTTTGCTTGTTCACTTTTATATAATTAACGAAAGATCATGATTCATTCCTGTTCAATGATATGTTGCTCATATATCATGCTATGACATGTTGTTCCACGGCATGTCATTTCTCAGGTAAATAAAAAAGCAGAGACGACTCGACAACAGCCTGGCTAGGGAAAGGCACCTCACGAGTATGGAAGAAATGATGAGCAAAAGCAGGACTGGGACAACAAAAGGGGTAACAGCTAATATGTAGTCGTCGAGTGTAGACAAATAGAAAAATACATATATGATTCTGTGTTTCTAGTGGATTGACAACATCTATGAATACGAGATTTCATATTAGTAACGCCTAGATTACAAGTGAACACTAATAACAGAAGTAGTGGAAATAACTCTCGCACGAAGTCAAGAAACGATGCTATTATTTTTGTTCCTCCATGGCACTAGTGGCTTCATAGAGTACTAGTTCTAACAATACAATAAATAGACGCAAATGAGCATGAAAGAAAGACCGAGAGAAAGCCACAGCTGCATAGTACTATTGCGCGGTATGGAGTGTTTTCAAGCGTCCGGAACCAGGATCGGCTGCAAGTCCCCAACTTAGGTATGCTGTTGGCATGAGGGATTTGATTTTGGCTTCTTTTGATTAATTAGGATTTTCTTTTTCTTATAAATCTCAGAAAAAATGCCTTTTGGGAATAAGTGCTTACTCGGTTCTTTTCCAGCACATGCATGCATGCATGCATATCGTTTTAGAAAACTACATACATAGTAGTATCACTGATCATCACAGACCACTGATATTGGAGATGATATATCATTGTTAGTTGGACAACTATCATGGTTGTAATCACCTACAATGTGATGTCTGTCAGACAACGTCTCACGGGTAAACGAAAAAAAAAAAAAAAAACACGAATAACCACAAGTATACTTTGAAAATGACATATTTTCAACAACCTGCAGGCTGCTGGTAAAGGAGAAGGGCCAACAGGCTTGGAAATGAGAAAAAAAAGGAAAGGCAGTGTAATATAGTCAAGCTCAGCTTGCGTACTTTCACCTACCATTTCCTCTGTTGTATCACTAATACTGCATATGATGTGGTTGGACCACCAATACAACAAGTCTGCTTTGGTCTGGTCAAGGCCCAGAATTACTGTACTTCAAGCTTTGATTTGTTACATAAAATCTCCATAAAAGAGCTATGTTTATTATCACTGTTATCTTAGTTAGCCTAAACTGATTTGTACAGAGTATCATGAGTTGGCAAGATGGCGTTGATCATGAGAACGGTTCAGCTCAATATTACTGGCTGCTGCACTTTATACACACTAACTCATCACCATACGTTGCATTGCATTATATTGGCAGCTATCTTCTTTTTTTACACCCCCCCCCCCCCCCCCCCGGAAAAAATCATTATGACGGCGGAACATAACCCGAACAAAACAAACAGAGTACAAGGTAAGGCGAGACTTCTTGTCCCTGGTTGTATCTCTTGTATTCTCTTCCTGCCGTTTTCATGAGGATATATTGCCTTCCTGTCTCTCTCCTTCTACTTCTTTTGATCTCTTCTCTTCACCCCAACAACCTATCACTTCTCACCTCAACCTTACTTTTGTTTCGATCTCTTCCGCGCATTCATCCTTTCTGACATATCTCAATTATCTTACCGTTGTTACTTTCCCTGATTCAGAGTTACGAACTCTCCTTTCCCAGCCTTGCTAGGAACGCTTTGTTCATATCAATACCCCTGGTAAACTAGGAACAACACGTTTGCCGTCAATGGACCCTCATGTTCCTGTAGATGAGGTGATGATGTCCCTTAAGGCTCCTCTGATTGTTCCCACGGTTGCTCCCGCTTCTAGATCCCCTTCTACTCCCCCTACAATTCATACGCCTACTCCAGCTCGCGTTCATAGGATCGTTGGCCCATATGTCCTAGCAAACCCTAGTACCGTGGAGACCAAGCCGAAGCGAGCTGACAACCCTTTCAGCAGCCAGTACTACCTCCAGTATGGTGGTCACTGCAGACTTCCTCTTGATGCGGAGGAGCTGGACAAGGCCCGTATTAGATCTTATGAAGCGGACCCTGATTACACTACGCTCATCACTTACGAGCGCCAGATCATGGCTGCCATCTTCCCGCGCCTGAACATGGTCACTGGTCGCTACTTCCGCTTAAACAGTGGCCCAAGACACATTGCCGCCCGCGCCTTTCCCACTAAGCTACGCCGCTGGACTGATTTCTTACGCATTCACGCCGAATGGCGGGACGACATGCTCAAAACCATGATTGTCCCCGGTAATATGGCGCGCACATATTGCTTCAATTCTGAAACCGACACTATTCTAGCTGCGCTGGAGATCCCTGATGAGATTCACTCTGAGCCGGATGCTACCATTTTTATGCGCCGTTGCTACTTGGAACCTGCGGCCGAGATTGTCAAACACTACCAGCGTGCGGTGCATCAGGACTTAAAAGAGGCCGAGAAACACGACCGGCAGCTTTCTATATCCGACAGCAAGTATACATCTCATGCTACCAACGACGAGAGTGTTAAAATCGGCCACGACGCTTTTGCTTTTGATGCTTATTCGAGTGATGACGATGAGGAGACTGTTTATACTCCCAAGACTAATGACGAGGGCAACTATGAGGGGCCTTCACTCGAGCAGAAGAAGGCCAATATCGCTCCTGAGATCAATATGATTACCCGTCGCCACAAGAAGACCCGTATCCCCCCGTACACTATTCCTCGGACGGATGGTGAGAAAGAACCTTGCCCGTTTTTGATGGAGCGCCGCTACAAGCACTACTACCAGTACACCAAGTCCGAAGTTCATTTCCTGATCGGAGAGCATATCGCGCCGCATGAGCTACGACTCTTCGAGATTGAGGACATCCTACGTAACGGCGATATCGAAGGCCTGATGCTTGATATCTACAACGGCGTTTACAAAGCTGAGCAGGATGGCCACGACAGCCAGGCTCCTCCGCTCCTCAAGCTAGGCGCTGCGATCTCTGATGTGTATGATTGCATGGTGTCCATAGGCGTGCACCGCGGCTACATCGGATCTCCGGAGTACCTTCTATTTTTACATATTGACCTCAATGATACGAGCACTCTTTTCTATCATCTGGCTAGGCCATTTGAACTACACCCTGACGCTGACCCCGTGGACATTGACCTGCGGCCTGTGTTCTGTGACATGCCATCCTATATGTCTACATTTGTGCTGGATTCCATGAGCCAGCCAGTTGAAAACCAGGATTGGGTCGATGCGCAGCACAAACTTCTCTCGCACTTCAAAGGCATCAACATTGATGATGAAGGGTTGCCGCGGGCAAAGTATATTATCACTAAATTCAAACACGCCCTGGACCGTGAAGCCAAGCTTGGGTCTCCATACGGCAATGAAACCGATAGTATGTGTAAAGATCCGGAGCCGAAGAAAGACACCGATGACAATGATTCATACCCCAACCATGAAGCTAATCAAAAAGACGAAGATTTAGCGTCGGTAGAGCATGATGATCCTGCGCAAGAATCCGCAGATGAAGTAAGCCAAGAGCAGGTTGCCACTGCCAAGAAAACAACAATCTGGGACTACAATCTTAATAGCGACATGATGAAGATTGGCGGCAAAGTCTTCAGTGATATCATGGACGTAGACGAGTCTGTTGCCGCACATATCGCAACCCAAGAGTGTCTCGGTGTACTAAAGTCTCTACAGGCCCAACTGTTCATAGAGAAAGAAGCGGCAGCTCTGGTCAATGGCTCATCGGATCGCAAGCGTCGCCACTCTGCATCACCCCCAGAAAACATCGAGGATCAGGGTAAGCGGGTGCGTGCGCTAACTCCACTCGACTTCGGCGATGGCGATGATTCTTCTATATTTCCCCTGTGCAAGAACTATTGCTCCCGGAAATGCCTTCTCGGTCTGCAGACAGGAGACAAGCTTGATGAGAAATGCCCCAACTACTCAGTGCACCGTACCTATGGGCCTAACCACAGCATCTCGCCTCGCTCGGCATGCCGGCTGATTCAGCATCAGCTTGGCAAATCGTTGATATCAGTCGAATCTTTGGAAATCTCCGAGTATGACACCGGGTACAGCACGCTATTCAAAGCCACTGTGCCGGGCTATGGGTACACAGTTATTGGCAAGGGCGTCGACGACGGCTCTGCAAGATATCTGGCGCACGAGAGTCGTGCGTATGAAGCCATTAAACTCTTCCAAGGAACACTCTCTCCTGTGTTTCTTGGCTGCATTAAACTGAGCCACAAGAAGCCGTGCTATCGGCTGATATCTGGGGCCAAAATCACCCACATGATGCTGATATCGTGCATTAGCTTGGGCGACAAAGAGTTCCCTGACGGTATTGACGTGACTATAGAGACGAAACATTCGAAGGACCGGCTTAGTTGCTTAGGAGTCCATTTTGAAGCCAACCATGACGAGGACTTTAGGTGGTGCCCGCAAGCCGGTTCTATCGTCTACATGGATTTCAGCGAGGCTGTTCTCAATGGATCAAAGCAGACGCCCATTACCGAGGACACGTTTTTGCACTCTGATTATGAGGACAATGATGACAGTCCTGATGAGATGGATGAGTAATACTAAGGACTGTCTTAAGGGCACAATATAGGCAACAAGATATTGAAAAGATAGTTTATGGTAAATGACTAAGAGAGAGACTTCGATGGATACGGGGTGGATAATAGTTTGTGACCCAGTTGTGGCGACGAAAGAAACCATAATAAAAACATGGTTTGGTAATAATAAAATCATGACGGACAACTATATTAATGTGTAATGATTATATCTATGTCTTCTTACTTAACAAGTCACTGAAAGACCTGACAAGTTGGTGAACTCTCTATCTACTAGTAGTAATTTATTCTGGCTTGGTTTCCTAATCCGCTCAAAGTTGCTGAATGTGGGGCGGGTTACGACGTCATGATTGGTTTATAGCACCTGTGGACTTCCCTTTTAAGCAGTCTCGCTTTTTTTGTCCGCAGGCGGATCCCAGCAGCAAACAGCAGGTGACGAATGACTAGAAGCCGCTTTAGTTCAAGTTCGCAGCACTAATGCTCAAGAATTGATAGTTAGTGAATTAGAAGACAGACTTATATTTTCATCTTCCCAAACAACTTTAACCGACATAGTACACACAATCCAGTACTATTCGCAACTTTAAAGTATAATTTACTCCGTTGACTTATTTAATCTCATCATTCGTTCGTGTGTTATACTATCCAGCCTTTCAGAAAGCATGAGTACCAGTTCGTCGCCTATTGTTTCGGCCCCTCAGCCAGCCGATCAAGGAAATCCAGGCATTCGGCGTCGAGTGGCGAATAATGTCGCTTCGCGTGTCGTCAACATCGTGTAAGTACAGGCAGAGGGTCGTTGTGCTATCACGTTTGGATTCTAATTGTGCCCTGACTCTAGTAAGAAAGATGCTGATGTGGCCGTACATACTTATAATCAAGCAAAGGCTAGCTGGGCATGGATCTATCCGTTCAAGGCAAGCAAATAATCTATTGCCTAAAATCATCGCGATGCTAACTAAGCTCAATGTGTAGGGCATAGTCTACTTTGCGACACACCCTTCGTTATGGCAGCCGTTCCTCCGCAACCTGCCTTCGCTGATTCTACTGTCTGGCGCCGTTCTCGCCTTCACATTTAGTGTTGTCTGGGTACCAACCATGGCCGTTGCCTTCTTCCTGACCGGGCCGCTTGCCATCATCTCCGCAACAATTTCGACACTCACACTCAGTGGCACCATAATCCAGACTATCGCTATGACCTATATTCTCCCCAACCCATTGATTGATATCTTTGACGCTACCTTGGTGTTGAAGGGCCATGCTGAGCTCGTCAATAACGGCCGTGTGGTCAAACGTCCACTAGGCGGAAATTCTCAAAACGTTATAGGCCGTATGGGCGCCGTGTGGAAGCCTTCGCTCAAAATGTTTAGTCTGGAATCTGCGTTCCGTCGTCTTTTATATCTCCCTCTTAATATGATTCCCATTGTAGGTCCGGGTGTCTCGATGCTAATGCAAGGTATGTGTCGGCAAAGACGTGAGGTGCTACGAAAAATGCGATAGCCTAGGTACTAACGCTCTGATATAGCTCGAGAGGCCGGAGGAGAATATCATGACCGGGTAAGTCACGTTTCACAATTACATCCTTTTCCTTCACTAGCGTGTTGACTAACAACCTCTTAGTACTTTCAACTCAAGGGGTGGGATACAAATTACATCAACGCCTATGTCAGAGCCAACAACGGCTCTTATGGCACGTAAGTTCGCTATTATATAAAAATCTCTTCTACCTCTTAGGTTACCATAGCTGACTCTTAGTATCAACAGATTCTCACTTATCGATAGCTTACTATCCATAATTCCCTTTGCCTCTGTCATGTTTCGCTATACGACAATGGGTTAGTGCACTATCTCCACCTACACTGGCTAACCAGGTCATACTCATCACTACTGACACTAACCTATACTGTAGTTGGCGCTGCCCTCTGGGCTGCCGATATTGAGGAGAAAAAGGTGCGGATGGTGCAGCCGGAAACGGGTGTCTAACTACATGATCACACCATCATAGTATACCACGCAGAAAATAATGTAAACAAAGGATACCACTGTGTTATTCCAAGTCTCAAAGAGAGCCTTGTTGACATATGCACTTGTTGTTGTTTACCTTTCTTCTCATCTAGTGTACTTTTTTATGCTTTATATAAATTACTCTTATTGTCATCTAGGCAGGCACACATAACAACAAATAAACAAATGTTGATGTATCTCTATGTTTTTGTTTACTTTTCTTCTCATTTAGTGTACATATGTATGTTTTATATAGGAAGTTACTTCTATAGCAGTCATCTAGGTCAATATGTAAACAACAAAATAAACAAATAAACAACACTACTTAGCAGGCAATAACTCATATAGGGTATATTGGAAAACTATATAAACATCGTTATGCCCAAAGTTTCTTGAAAATTTTTTCTTCCTCACTCAACTACTCTCGCCTACTCTCGATACAAAAAACAAGCTTTACTTTAAGCTTACTCCCATTGGATCTGCAACTGTAGGCTACTATGCTTCATGATCTACAGCCTAATAAAGTTTATCTTGATACTAACTTCTATATAGATGAAGTTCTCAGTTTCCGTTGCCACAATCGTGCCCTCTGTTGCCGCCGTGATCATCGGTACCGGCACTGGTGTTTCTCTGCCCACAGGTAGTGGTATCGGAGATTACAACTCGACTCTCCCATTTCCCGCCAGCTCCGTCATCGCTACCGGTACTGGACTCACTGGTCCTACCGCCGGCCCCGTCGCTCGCCGTGGTACTCGCTACCGTAAAGATTTTCGTGCCCAGGGTGTTGGATACATTAGCTCTGGCACTGACACCAGCACCGGTACTAGCGTTCCGCCCGCCTACGGCACCGGTGTCTTCCCTCCCCACGGTACTGGCACCGGTGTCTCCCCCCCCCATGGCACTGGCACTGGCATCTTCCCTTCATACGGCACTGACACTAGTGTTTCTCCTCCCCAAGTGACTAGTGTTGGTATCACCATCACCCACCACGATAAGCGTGGCCATGCTGATATTCTGAGCGGCTTCATCCCCCCTCCAGTAGGTACCGGCATCACTGTTGGTCTGCCCCCTTTAGGTACTGGCACTGGATCGGTCCTGCCTCCTTTGGCAACTGTAATACCGTTCCCAACTGGCGTTATCCCTACTACTTTAGTCCGGGTCGTTCGCAACTAAGTTTTTATCCTAAAAGAACAGTCAACAATGCTATTCACTATTTGCAGTAGACTCATAAGTGCAGCGAGTGATGGAACATGATGTCGTATTTAGACATGAAACATGAAGTTGTAGAGTAAGTAGAAGACAGACGCTATATCTGCTGCTGCGAAGTTTTCGTCGATAGTCTTCGGTTTACGCCTTTAATTGATATATATTCGAGATCGTTCCCTAATGGTTCATTGAGATGTCTGACCACGTGATCTTTGATGGCATCTCTTTATTATATCAAACTTTGTTTTATGGTTTGAATGTTTGTTCAATGTTGTCCGTCAAATGGTTAGGGTTATGTGAACCCTATCTACCTCACGTACCGTATATCAAAACTTTGGTAGATTAACACCATAATTGCAAATTTGCTACTAAGAATGATCTTTTAAGCCGATCAGGCCACTAGTACATGATACCAACGAAAGGAATAGGATTCAAGACATGACAGTTGTTGATGCTTCAATGCATTGCAAACTTGCAATGGTGGTGGCGTGTGCATTGAACCTACATGTACACATCATCGCCGCCACAATCAACAAATTGACCAGGAACTATTATTGTCTTGCTTACACCGTACTATATCAAATAGAAGAAGTCAACTGATGTTGCGGCAGAAAGAAACGACGACAAAGATATAGGGTCGACATAATATAGTATACATAGTAAGCACACTTGGCCGTTATAGGAAAGTTTTTTAAACGCATTGTGCCTAGGCGCAATAGAGCAAGCCTTAAAGTTTACATAGTATAGCAGACCACATAATGTATATTTAATATCGCGGCGGTATGTATATTGAACTGGAATGACATACTAAAGAAAATATGAGTGGATATATCTAGATGGCTAGTTTCCATAAAAAAATAATGAAGAAGAAATGGAATGCCCGCCTGTGGTAAAAAAAAAAATAATGTTCACAGACTTAACCTGACCTTGAGTTGGTGATACAATTCGTATTTTTTTTGTAGTCTGACAGAAGCTGGATGAACTGCGAAGTTTGGAAAACATACAAGCGTAGCCGGTTTGTTAGGTCGTCGGCTGGTCGTCCAACTCTCTACCTCTACTATATCAAGAAGATAAGAGGGGAAACAGGTACAACAGAGTGTTTTAGTGTATGCGGGTGTCCAGGCGAGCGCACAATACCAACTGGTAATTCGGCAATGATTTCCCCTCTGAGAAGTTGGCCACATAGTGGCAAAAGTCATGCAACTTTTATCTTCTTTTAATACTACATACTATGTGAAAGCAATAATCAGCATTCGCCATTAAAATTCTATGCATCGATAGTCTCAAATGTCTGGTAAACAAAGAGGAGCACAAGAAGAGCTAGAATGGGGGATGATACACGAAACGCAAGCCACTAGGCGCACATGACAAGGGGTAGGAACGGCCGAAGGTATTTGAAATATGAAATTGAATGTATGTCTCCAAGCCTGGTTAGATAAGAAAGAAGGAATGTGCCCAAAATGTGGCGGCATGCCTAAGATGAGGCGATATACAGTGCATACTATGTAGGCACAGCTATTATGTCACGACTATTGGCGGTTAAGCAGTGTCGTGATTCGCTGCAGGTAAGCGGAGGACAACTGGCAAGGTCTTGTGGTACTACTAGATGAAAAGCTGTCCTAAGGTCATCAAGATGTATAGTTCTGGATATAGTACAATACACATAGTGCTGGACCGACAATGGTTTTTCTTAGGGATAATATCTGATGGGCAATGGTATATTTTGATTGTATTATTACTAGTATGTGGTTAGAAGGATTGACCGAGCAGCCGCTTGCCTGGATGATTACAGCTTAGTCTACGCATTGTCATACACTATTATCAAGGCTATGAATTTCTGCCTAAGTACATATTTCTGTGTGCGTGTGCGATAGCGAGAAATAGTAGACAAAGAAAAAGAGACAGAGATAGAGGGGGAATGAGGGAGAGTATCAATAACAGCTTCGGTCTGCAATTCACACGGACACGGCAAGTAGCAGAACGACAAGTCATTCTGCAGCTTCTGCACTACAACTAGCTGTCCTTTGAATGGTATTACTTAGTAGCATTTTCCATTGGTGTTGTTGGTAGTGCTGATAGTGTGTTTAGTAGGCATTTCAACCCAACGTAAGCTGGTGGGCTACTGTATAGGATGATGTAGCTTTGCCTGCCTATATTTGTACATAGAATGCTTTGGTTGTCGGCCGTCTAGGACGTGAAAGTTGACGGGTGTCATCTTATCTGCCTATATATCGCTTCATATGATATAATCTTGTATTCTGTAGCTTGACAGGCCATAACGTTGAAAAGAGAGAAAAAGAAAAGTGTTGCTCAAAGCTATGGTGATTTATAGCGCCGGGGCCTAAAAGCTCGACAATTCTGTCTACAACCCGCTAGTCAACATTCAAGCCGCATATTCCGGCTGTCAGCTTGGGTTTGTTCTCATTCCGCTTTTAGGCACTGCTGACGGCGAGTTTGGATGCTATTAATTTGATAAATTAACTTTCCCGGCCGTTCATTCGCTGAAGTCGCGGCTTGGAGAGCCAAAAAACTTCCCGCTCTATCACACAGGCTAATATTTGGGAAGACGCTGCATATAGGCTAACCACAGCACAAAAAGCAAGCACCCCATTTTCGTGCCTGGTGGTTGGTGGTGGTGGTGGTAGTGCAGCTTCTGTCGCCCGCTCTTCCTCTGTATTTTTTTTTCTTTTGCAAATTTGCCAGTCTATAGGAATATCCTTCTGATTTGTTCTCTTTTCTATCATTCTTGGCAAAACTACAAGTAGCTCGCTCCCATCCCAGCTTGGGATCGATAGTTTTTTTCTTTCTTCTCCCATTCTACTTCTCACCTCCTTCATACATCTCCCTCTAGTGGATTATCAAGAAGACAGACATAAATCTAAACATCTTGGCTAATCTTGCCTTACCTACTACCGCCTGGCTATTATAGTCATCTGCCGTCAACCAAGGTGAGTTTGATCCTATCACTCTGTTCAAATCAGGCAATCAATTGCTACTTGTTCCTCCTCTGCTCCTCCTAACCCCACATCCTTTATCTGACAGTTACCACTGTAGCCTATAGTATCTCTAACTAACTGGCTAGCAGCTCAAATAACGTCACATAGCAGCAATCAACCCTGTATAAAACATTGCTGTTGTTGATCTGGTTTTGTTTGCGCAACAGAACACAAACTTCGGCCAAAGGGCACATCTCACTTTTTCATTGTTGACCGCTTCGTAGCAGAAGCTGCCATAATCCCATTGTTTCTGCCTGACCAACTGTTTGCTGGGCCAAACACAACTAGAACTGTAATTGCCAATCTTGAACACTGCCATCTTGCATACAGCCTCGTTGATTGTTATTTTATATATCTCCCAATCTTCTCACTCCGTTCATTCGCTTTTCCTTTTACTGCTCTCAACACAACCCGTGAAATATCGCCTCGTTTCCCCTTCAATCCAGCAAGACACGCTACTGCCTGCTCTAAGACATTCCCGTTCGTACATCTTGGCTCTTTGTTCCCACATTTGCGCGCAATTGTTCCATCTAGCGCCTTGACCCACCGTTCATCCATAAAGCCGCTAGCTGCTACTTGACGCTTGGACGGAGTTAATCCTGTCAGAAATCATCAATATCTACACTTGTGCCTAAGTATCGCCATCATGCCTATACCCACCCCGTATCTATCACGGGATCTAGACAGACGCTATGGAAATGGAATGACTCGCACTCTAGATATGGCAGAGGAGTCTGTCGTCAACTTTGAGCCTTTCCACAACCATAGCTGGATTGGTCATGACCTGTCATTTATTGTCGACCGGGACGTCCCGCCTGAAGATCCTGAATCAGTAAGCCTGCTACGCCATGTTAGAGATCACTTCGCTATAATCAGCGACGATGAAGGCGACGATGAGGATGACGAGCAGAACACAGGGCCCATGAAGCCTCCGCGCAAGCGCAAGCGTAAGGCTCATATGCCTGGGTGCAAACCACAATGCCTAATCGACCACGACTATACTGTGGCGAAGGATCTGCGCCGTCGTTTGAGAGTCCTTGCTGCCCACCCCGAAGTCATCGAGACTCAGCTTGAAATGCGTTATAGCGAAGTAGAGCGGGCACTTGAAGCTCTGCCAAGGATATCAGTTCGGCAAGCAGAAGCCGAACTTGACCGCGAAGACGATTACGATAGAGTAGTCGCCATGTACGGACAGACGCTTAACATCGTTTCAGGCAGGGCTGCTCGGCGCGTACGCGCACAAAAGGCCTGGAAAAAGATTCAAGATAAACTTCACTCCGAGGGATGTCAAATTTGGCAAGATTGGAATGCTCGTCTCAAAGCTCGAGCCCGCACGATGAAAGTTAAGGAAGCCGAAATCGCTGCAGGCAATACGCCACCTGAGTATATCAAGACCAATATGATTTTCTACGAAGATACATGGCAGATTGACAGCCAGGATCACTTGTACTATGAAGCTGCCAAGCACGCATGCCTCGATTGTCTTCGTGAAATTGAGCGTCCGGTTGGCTTTGATAGAGTCATGGGCCGTGCCTGTCCTCGTCTTACAGATGAAAATCACCGTGACCTTGTGGACGGTCTAGTCGAAGGCCAGCGCACTGGATCTCAGTATCAATCACCTCCACCGAAAAATGTCATGACCCATGCTCTTAAATCTCTACAGGGCTTCAGCATGGAGCAGCAATATCGCCAGCTCCAGCGACGGGCAGCAGCGCTTCGTACAAACCCTCGAATAATGTTCCACACATTAGCACGCGCCGAAGCACAGAACATCTACTTCATGCTTCTCATGGGACCGCACGGTATGACGCAGCATATCGCATATAATCCGCTACTAGACATACGCTCTAACGCTGAAAACAACGTCCGCGCTCGCTGGGTTGAGAATGGTATTTGGCAAAGTAATTGGGGCTCCGAGTGGACAATAGATATGGGCGGTTTCTATTTAGATCGAAATGTCAAGTCTATCCGACGCATGCTAGCTAAGAAGAAATGTGGAGGATTTGTGTACCCATTCTCCGACCCTGAGCAAGGCTTTCTTTGGCCCCATGAGCACTATGTCATCAAGCGGATTGACGCACGCTACCCACCACCATCTTCTATCTCATTCGCTAGTCGATCCGTCAAACCCTTCATCGTTGACAAAGTACCATGCTCCAAACCATACGACGTTGTCAATATTGAAACAAACGCTTCCCTTGACGCTTATCGACATCAAACAAATTTTAGTCGTAGTCACAGCACGCGATTTCGACCGATTATAGAAGCTGGTTATATGTACAGAGGCATGCGTCTAGACCAGGGCTTTCTTGAACCACACGAAGTCTTCTACAGCCAGGTTGAATGGACACATGAATCGATGGCACGTGACGAACATAAAATTGGCGAGATGATACAGAAAGATGCCAAGCATCGCGAGGAGATCAATAATAACTTGCGTGAGAGCATTGTGAATCTCAAGACTACAGAGATCAAGCTAATCAGCCGAAATCCAACGGACCGTTTCGACCTAGCCCGTATCAAGTTGATAAAAGAGAAGCGACAACAGCTGGAAGAAAAGCTGCAGGAGCGTACAGTGGAGGGGAGTTATCCTGGCGACGGAATGTTTGGACCTATATCATATGCAGATTGTCCGGACAACCCAATGGGATCGAATGAAGATGACGAAACACTACCACATGCGTGTAGATTGTGCTGCTGCGAAGAAGAAAAAGACTGGCCGGCGATGTGGAGGGAAATACGATATAGTACAGTACCGGTTGGACACATAGATACTTCAGACAATCAGTGGGTGATACGTGGGACGATGGAGGATATCATTGAAGCAGAGTTAAAGAGTAGGATAGGAATACCGCCGCCTCCATAATGAATGGACTAGATGAGGAGATCTGTTGATGGGTTCTCTTTTGTTTCCGTAAGATTTCTTTTTTTCTTTTTTTTTTTTTTTATGCTGGCTAGTTGTTTCTCTATGGGGTGGTTAAGAGTAACTTTATGTTTGTTTTCTTTTTGTTTAACTGTCATCGCCCATTCCTGTTTTCAAGTTTCTTGTATTGTATTGATCATCTATCATATAAGTTAGTTATACATATTGTTTTCACTGATTGTTGATAGGCTTTGTTACGCTAACAAATATTGAGGTGGTGTTAATAATTGTGTAGCATCTTGGTATAGGTACGATAACGTAAGGGTAAATAAAAGAGACTATAGCCATACCAGTTGATATCAATATATTACTGAGTATATCTACCGCTGTAAGGCATTTTCTTTTTGGCTACCTATCAATACTTCTATGCTTTTCTGGCCCCATATAAAACTCTTGCCAGACGGACATCAAAGACTAGAAACAAACCCCTCACCTGTTTTATCTGTCCTCCTCGGAGTTAATGTTAATGATATGCATCATGAAACCAGGGGCATGTTGTTGTTAGTTTGGAGTATGGTATGTGTAACAAGAGCTAAGACAGATAAGAAGAAGAAGTATGTCATCAACATAGACTCTCAATGTCTTGTTTACAAAAACGTAAAATATTCCATGTATGTAGAAGATAGAAACATGAAGATCATATGGCCCTTGAAGCAACAGCTAATCGTGAGGTGGACTCATGTTGAGCCATTTCCCCGAATCATCTTGTCTCGTACAAAGATGATGAAAACATTCTTCCTTCACCATTCTCTAGTACTAAATCAAGAAGCAAATCATAATATACAGGATTACATTTTAACGAACAAGTTGACTAGTAATGATGTATGCAATCAAGACACATAAGCTAATACCGTCTTTTGATTATAGCTAGATATAGTAATATTTCAAACTTTGGTTAGATATCAAATATACCAGAAAACCTCCGATCGGAGTCTCGTTATATTCGAAATAGCCGATGATTTATCATCATATTTAGTAGGTCAAAGTTGGCATGTTCATGAAGTCTCAGAACACTCTGTTCCCTGTCCTCGCCTATTTGCTAGGTTTGTCTCTAAGTTATTGTTTTCTTAATTTTAACGACTTTTCCTTGGTCTCGCGTTCTCGCGGCTAGATCAAGTCCGTCGTCGTTGAGAACAATCAGGCTTTTTCTTCTTGTTTTCTGTAAGAAAAACCCCCAACGGAGTACCGAAATCAAACGTAGATTTACGAGGGAAGTAAGGAATGTTGTATTATTGGTTACCGATGAAGGACGTATTTCCTATATTTATGATATAACAAGTTATATGGGTACATAACTGGTAGTAAGTCTTTTTTTCTTTTTTTTTTTCTTTTTTTCTTTTTTTTTTCTTTTTTTCTTTTTTTTTTCTTTTTTTCTTTTTTTCTTTTTTTTTCTTTTTTTTCTTTTTTTCTTTAAGTTAGTAGTAGTCATAGATGCTCCTCATTATCTCCCACACACTACTATCCGCATCTACGCGACTACCAAGTCTACATCATGTATATATTAGCGCTGCTTTCTAACCCTGTTCCATGTGGCGCTTACTTTATTACTTTATTATGTGCTGGGTAGATTTTGGAGCCTGAGCTGAACTCAATTTTTTATAATCAGTCTATCTTGCGTGTCGAGCTTTCTTCTAGTGCGCCGCGTATCAAGCTTGGCAGACATTCCAAGTTCGGACATTCGCTGTCAAGATTAGAGCTACTAGTATGGAGATACTGCATTAACAGGCATGTACGATATAACAGTCAAATGGATATGTCGATACTATAAAGTAACGCCCCCCCCCTCCCCCTCTCCAATGGGTTCTTACTATCATTAAGGTCGCAAAGGCAGTATAATATATATAAACCAACATCAACTATCCTCGTAGTTGACATTGAGCCTCAGCATCTGTACTCTTCATACTCGCTTCATATTTAGAAGACATCTTTACAATTCCCACCTTCTACCTTTGCACATCTTTTTCACTGACGACGCTAAAATGCTCTGGAAACCCTCCCAGAAGTGCTGCTCTCGCAACTCGTCGCCTTCTAGCAGCAGATCCTCGTCTAGATCGACATCGACACGCATTAGAAACCCGGGCCGGCGCATGGCTCAAGTCGCCCGGCTCAGGCCCGAGTATGTGGCCGAATACAAACGTGCCCACTCCAAAGAATGGCCTGAAGTCGAAAAACACATGAAGTCTTGCAACATTGAAAACTGTATGTAGCATCTGCTTAGTAGTTACAATACATCAGACTTACGTATCTGATGACAACCTCTCTCAAATTTTCATGTTTCGCTAACCCCCACGACAGACAGCATATTTCATGACACTGCTACAAATCTCGTCTTCGCTTCGTTCCGGTATATCGGTTACGACTATGAAGGCGACATGGACCGTATGTCCGAAAGTAGCTGTGTATTAGAGTGGCGCGGAATGACAGAGAAGTGGCAAGAAAGCGTTGATCTTGGCGGTGATGCCAAGACACCATCAGCCTCATCTCTACCTCCGGCATCGTCGGTTTTACCCTTGGCAACTCTTGCGACTGGCCCAGTTAAGCAGGATGTCAAGGATACAAAGTGTACGGTTCCAGGATTTGGGGGCGTGTGGAAGCAGGTTGATGAGATCACTCATATGGCGTAAAGATAAGCTCGAGACGGGGGGGGGGGGGGGGGGG
>LXGT01000182.1:0-18449 GCA_001640655.1 Endoconidiophora laricicola | reverse complement strand
GGGGGGGGGGGGGGGGGGGGGGTCAAGATGAACTTTATTCTTCGGAACTAGTACATTATTGTTCATACAATACGGCGTTTGGATCTGCTTTCAAGTTACTAAAGTTTTCTTTTCTATAATACTACTTTAAACAGACGACAGCCACACTAACAAGATGATTTCGCTCGTTTTTCATATTTCCATTTCCGTGTTTTATTTTCTGTCTTTTCTAGCCTCCATGTCTTCCTACACTATAGCTTATTATGCTTGTTATTGCTATTTCCTGCGTTTCGTTTGTATGTCAAGTTTTTTTTAATATCTTGGCTATACAGTTAGTTGTGTGGAAGCATACAACAGGCCCCATGGGGCTTAGGAGTTTACTCTTATGTTGGAAGCTTGAGTAGTTAGCTTGTAGGCAGCCTTCATAATAGCTTGTCTAGGTAATCGACCCTAGAATAGTGTGGTTATCGTGAGTTAGGTAGACTTAACATATATCAAGTCAAGATATTCATAAGAACAATAGTCAACGTTCAATACTACTTTTATTATCATTACTATACAAGACACTACTTGAGCTTACAGTCTTATTCTTAGGCAATTAGCAATTCCTGTCAACTAGCCTTTCATCTTTCGCCATCTGCAATGGTTTTGGCAAATCCACAGATCGTGATCTTATCAATAGATCTCATTAGGCACCACGCTTAACAATACATACAGTTCGTGAGATATGTGCTAAACTGTTAGATGCCAAGATTCTGGCTAGCTGTTGTTAGCGTGAAGGTACTAAGGCGATGCTCAACACAAGGTTGACATGGTAGCAAAGATGCCTGTTGCTATGGCTTCGGAAGTGCCAAGCGGTTTTTTGTTAGTTGATATATGTGTTTAAGAACAACTAAATTTGAGTTGCTCTATTTTGACAGCAAGATCACCAGGTGAGCAGCTCTGTATTTCGCTAAATAGCAATCATCTTAATCATTACTTATTCACACATCCATCGCAACGACTTCCTGAGGACGATCTACATCGAAGGATTAAGTACGAAGACCACGCAGATCGTTTTCATAGTTCTCAAGTTCATCTGCATTATCTTTGTTAGCGTTTACTTCAGTTACAGCACCAGCCTGTATATTTCATTAGCACATCTGTCCCATAGACTACTTTTTACTTCTATGGCAAAGCGCCTTACCGTGCTACCCAGCAAGATCTCAGACCATATACCACAGCTAGCCCAATCTCCAATCGCAGAAACCCCTCGTTCTTGATACCAGTCAGCAAAGCAAGTCATATTAGCAGCAAGTTTAACAAGCCTGCTCAGCATTATGAAAGTATGTAAATGCGTGCATCCATCACATCAGTTTCCAACTACTTGGAATCAGTAGTCTAATTATAGAGCCAATTATCAAGTCACATAAACGGTTATGTACGAGTATATGTATGTAAGTATACATACTAGTGCTATAGTATGATTGGGAAATTGGGAAATTATGAAACAAAGAGCAAAACTAGATTATACTTCTCTCTATAACTGATGATGATTCATCAACGAAAGTTAGACAATTTCAGTTGAACTAGGAAGACGAAAAACGTATGTTTTTTAATAGATACACACTAATAGTTTTAGCGCGGGGTTCAGTTTCAATTTTAACAACTGTACGTGCTAGTTAATGACGTCTGAATACTATCTCATTATTTCAAGATATCGAAACATTCAATTGACTATCCTGCCTCTACCCGGTTCAACGTCCATATCAGACGAGAAACATTAAATTGAAGCCGTTACAGTCAATCTCAAAGAAACAATCGATTGCAACTGCATGCCGGTACATTCCAGCACAAGTCGATCATCCACTGTCAATTCTATTGATGGTTGAAGCGGGTAGGCAAGGCAATAGCCTGATACAATGGCCGCTACCCTATATGCTTTACCACAATATATTAAACAGTGGGGGTAGAGAATGAAAAGTAGGTTAGGTTTATGACTTTGGTTGTATTTATAACTTGGGGTAGAATTATGGTATGTATATATCAATTGGGTAATTGCCATTAATAAGATACATTAAAATAGATCAAGTACGTCTAACATAATGTTATATTATTAGAAACGAAAATCAGATGGTTTTGACTAGGCATGGCAAGTATCACGAAACATTGAAAACATCATAACTACATATTACTAAAATACTAGACTTAGGCATCAGTCAATACTTTGGCCAAAAATTACTAAAACTAATATTAAAAAAGTCCTGTTCTATTGCAGATATATACATATAAGTACTAGTGTTATTCCCTACACCAGCTCATAACTTAGACCAAATTTATGCCTCATATTGCCATTTAGGTACTTCCTGTCATTGTTTTGTATGTATAATGAAACATTGAAACCCTCATAACTTCATATTAATGGATGATTAGCCTTAGGCATCAGCTACAAATAAGGCCACAAAAGCCTACAATATCAATTTCTATTGGTTATAATGAGCTAACTATTAGTACCACTATCTATCCTCTGCAAACGCTCATGCCTAGAGAACTAGAGCATCAAACATTTTTATAATAAATACTATATAATAGATAGTATGAACTATCTTTTCTAGAAATCTAGACCTGTTACTATAGATGCTAGTGCTGCTTTGCAAAGTAAATAAAGGCAACTAACTTACAGGTCTTCTGCTCCAAGCTGGGTTGGGCCAGACACCTTGATAACATCTCTCAGTTACATTTAGCTACCTTGGAACTCAGACTGCCTACCAATACAGACCTCAATCTGCACAAGGTAGTATAAATAATAGAATTATCATCACTTCCTAGACATCCAAGGTAGCTACAGATACGAAACAGCCACTCACTTGAGAACCGGAGCACTCGACATCTAAAAAGGTCCACATACGTAACAAGCTGAGCCATAAGCTAGTGCAAAACTCGGCACTAAGTAGCACCAAACGTAAGAAATATAGTATGTAGGTTAACAGCCTGACCGACCTAGATCGCGTCTTCAAAGCAGTGAAGCACCTAGAAGGCACTCTCCACCTCTGACTTGGCAAGGAACGCGATATAAGACCAGACACAAACAAGACAGCCCCATTGAGATAAACCCATGTGCCACAAGGCCGGCCTCGGGATTTCTGCTATGCTCTAGTCAAAAAGAAGCCGACCCCAAGCAGTCATTGTTATGGAATAAATGTCGGAACTTGAAGATCGCAAAGTCGTGATAAAGCCGCAGGTGAGGATAAGATAAGCAGGCAGGATCTTGAAACTTGCTTGGCCCGCCTTGTGGACATAGATAACTATGATCTACAGAGTCTACCCTATAATATCATGATATGAGATAGATTGATTGATGTTATATATGATTCTGCCTATCATAAAAGATTATCCAAGGTCTTATAAACCTCATCTTAATAAGGCCAAATAATTGGCCCTACTCAAAATATATAACTCTATATAATTAGTAAGCCCAATAACAATGTGCATTCTGCTAGTCTTTACTCTGTCAATATTCATTGCTTTTTTTTACTTCTAAACTGTCTTCTATTTATATGAAGTTCCCTTTACCACTGTAAACTATTTCGATTAGAAGTTGTCTATGTCCATTTATTCTTACAAAATATACTTGCCACAAGTAGTGGGCGCTTCAAACGGAGATGAAGCATGCCTTTTATGATTATCATACAGGTTAAACATCACAATCTCAGCTGAAGAAGATATAGTAGGAGTGACGAGTGATGGGCAAAGCTACAGGTTGAATGATAACTGTGGATGGTACAAAAAGACAACTGTATCAACAGACGAAGAAAACGATGCTTATTTGTCCATATTTACGCTTTAGACGTCAATGATGAGTAGAAATTGGAGCGTTGGCAATAGGGATAACATGTGGAAGAAAGCGCCTTTTTATGTATTCAATCATAAGTTATATACTGGCGTTGTAGTAGTTTGAATGTGAAACATGGAAATGTAGAACAAAAAGACGAACATAGTTTATTCTTCTCCTGGTACTACCAATTGAAAGCTTCTTCGAAGTATTCCGTTCTCGTATATCCTTTCTTTATCATATTAATGACAGAGAGTCTAGTATTATCAGCCATTACGCCAGGCCCACAAGCCATTACAGCCAAACTACCACTTGCTGTATTAACAGCAGCGTCACTGACTTCTACTGCGACATCCGGCCGGCCATCATACAGCTTTACGCCACTCGGAGCCTGGATCTTGTGTGAGTCGCATGCCGTAAAATATATATCTAGACTGATAAGCGCTCTGTCCTCTAAGTTCACGCCGAGACTAGCAAAATCTGTGTCAAGCACATTTTGAGCAAACCCTACTTCGCGAACAGCCCATACAATACGCACAGCCCGCTTAGAAGTCATCAGTTTACGAAGATGGGAAAGAGGCACTACGATACCGCTTCCGCCGACCACGAAGAGAGACATATCAAAGCGATTGAGTGCCACATTATGACCATAGGGGCCCTCGATGAGCACACGAAGTTGCTGTGGTCTAGCAAAAACCTTGTTTTTGAGTCTATTCGTAAAGCCATCGTACGGGCGAATCAAGAATGTCATTTCCCGAGCTCCGCCCTTGGCCATTCCGTCGTCATTGCCAAGCAGTGGCGCCATGTCTCCTTCCATAATCAGCGCAGCTGTTTTGTCAGTAGCTGATGGAACAGTAGCCACAGTGAACGGATGGCTTTCCCAAAAGTGCCAGTTGTCGAGAAGGTATATATAGTAAAATGTGCCTTCACGCGGCTGGTACAAGCTATTGTTGCATGGTACAATGACACGCACGATATTGGATGCGGTGGAGTAAGATATAGACGCGCGGGTTTTCCAGAATAAGGGGTTGAAGGCAATTACACGCAGCATTCGGCTTATGCGGTCGCCAGCCCAGACAAGGCCACACATCCATATGATTGGGTCGAAGCGGCCGTTGAAGATTGTTAGATGCCTAGGAAGACGACGACGTTAGTACTGTAGTAGGCTGGCGAATAGGGTTCTACTTACCCCCACATGAAATAAAGTATTAGAACAGACAAGACAATGTGAAGCGCCAAAAAAGTCTCGTAGGCATTGCGGCGCATCCAGAACAATGAAAGAAATAGAAGACTGACCATTAGAATAGTTGCCTATGATATGTTAGTGTTTACTAAATTGTGGTGATATTGCTCGTATAGAGGGGCTACTAGAGGTCACCACTTACTATTTCGCCAGTCCACCAGAAGAATTGGTAGAAAAAGAACCAGAAATACTCCCAGCCGCCGTCAATATATACCAGAACGGTATAGCCTACGGAGTGGATGACTGCGTGAAGGGTAGCTACTCGCGCAACCCATCGGTGGAAATTGTTGTAGGTGCCAAAGTCCCAACCAGTCGCCCAAAGCAGCAGATTATTGCGCAGGCCAAATATCCAGACTAACGGCAAGTTAGCGTACGATATGATGCCAGTACGATCGGAGAGAAAACGCCAGACTTGCTTTTCCATAGTGGGAAAGCTTTGGTGGGCAAGTGTTAGTATATCACTTGTCGAGCTTTGTTGAGTAGCGATAGGAAGGGGGGGCTTACTAAATATTGTTGTTACAAAAGAAATAGCCAGACACAGTAAACCAGACATTGATCAGGATGAAGAGCAGAACAGTCGCACTCTGAATCCGTGGTGGTACAGTGTACCATCCAAACGGCTGAGCTTTTTTGTATCCAAAGGTCGCTGGAAGAACAAGATAGCGCTGAAGCCACGATCCCAGGCCTGCCTTTTCTGGAACGCCGGTGTCGGCTCCCACACTATCGACGGCTGCCTTGAGGCGCAATGGGTGGGCGCGCCGGGCAATCACAGCACCGAACAGGCGGTAGGACACTCCGATGAAAATAACGCCGATCCAGAATAGAACCGTTACGCCGCTATGTATATAAGCAATCAGAAAAGGGGAATTATGGCAAACGTCAACTCATGAGACACTTACTAATACAACGAATGATAAAAATGAACGTATTCCACAGCATACTATTACGGTGCGACACCGGGTTAGTCAACAGGGAACAATCACTTTCAGTACGAGTCACACTGACCTGGGTGTTATATGCTGACTCGAAGTACTTCTGACTCGGAATGACGACCTCGCTCCAGACCCCGCCCTGCTCATACTTGACCTTCCTAATTTTCGTGCCCTCTAGCGGCAACCTGACCTCGTCAAACCCGACGTGGCCATTCTGTGCACACGAGGCATTCATAGAGCGTAGGCCTTCATCACGTACCCGCGCACTGCAATATTCATGTGCACACGTATACACGGCTTGGCGGGCCAACGCATTATCGCACACAACATCGCGCCATTCCTGCTCAACGGCGCCGTTCGGCTGCAAAAATGATACGTAGCTAAGCGCTAACTTGCAGCCGCCATAGCACGTCACGCTGTCTCGGTCCACGGAGGTCGTTGTCGTTGTAAGTGCTGCCGCCGGCGACGCAAGGGTGCCAAGTACAAGGACGAGGTAGAAGATACGGCCGGGGCCTCCGGGTAGCGACAATGGATTTCGTCTCATGATCTCCGGCATGAGTCTCAGATAGACATAGACAATATAGGAGCACGCAAGAGAGCCGCAAGTTCGTAGGTTCCAGCGAACATATAGCGGCTTGAAAACAAGGCGCAAAGTACTACTTTCGTGTTAGATTGTGACAGCCATAGAGGTCGAGTCTCGGGTCGATACAAAATAAACGGTATATCAAAGCAAGAACACAAAAAAATCCTTGCTCAAAACTCAGACATTAACGTTGAAATCGATGCGCTGGTCAAGCAAAACTATCATCAAGACGGAACGAAACTGCGCATCAATTAGTTTAAGTGACAGAGACAAAAAAGGCTGTGCCAGGGGAAGTAAACTCAGGCCCGCCCACAAAAGCTCTCGCTACGCCTTGTTTCGTGTGAGCTGTGAAGTCATTGCAAATGAACCCCAGCGGTTAGCATAGAAGCGCAAGAAAAAAAGCCTTCACTAGGATATAGTAGTTATCTTATCAGATCATCTGCACAGGCCCACCAGTCATCAAAAGCGCTCTACTGTACTTTTTGACCACTCGCTCCTCCGCTTGTTCGTAGGCAAAGTGGGGGTAGGAGTGCTCTAGTAAATAAGTTATTACTACCTTGCCCAGTCACGAGAAGCGTAGCTTTCTGAATCCTGTTCTTCATAGGCGCTCCATCCCTTATCTGGTAACTAGATAAGATTAATGATTATAAATTATTAAAAAATAAAAAAAATAAAAATCAAATAGATAAAAATAATAAAAAATAAAAAAAATAAAAAAATTCCCTTCTGTCAGTCCAACAAATCCAAAGTCACCTGCAAGAAAGAAATGAAAAATCTATAAGGATTGAGGGATTTCTCAATCAAAAGCTGCCTTGCCAACTTAGCTACATATAGTAAGTAATCTGAGATAAATGATTTAAAAAAAAAAGTAAGTAACCTGACTCAATTATTTCTATCAATGCTATGGTTTCTAACATAATAAAACTAGTTTCAAAAAAAGATGCACTCGACTAACGAGTGTGATGAAAACGTATGTTTTAAATACACAAAGTATAGCGCAAGATGCTGTTTATATTTCACATACATCGCAGGTTAAGAATCGTCTTAAATATTCTCTCATCGCTAGAACGAAACATTCTATTGATGATGATTATGTTGTTGGTTTTATCAATGATTCCGCCTCTACCCCATATAATGTCCGCATTATGTGGGAAACATTCAATTGAAGACGCTACAGTCAAGTTTAAGGAACCACCAATCAACTGTGACAGTATCTTGAGCCTATACAAGCCGGTTTACTACCCATCCTTTCCATGAACGAAACTAGCAGGAGAGGTAATAGCCTGATACAATGGCCGCTACCCTATATGCCTTACCACAATATGTTAAGCAGTGGGGTTAGAGAATGAAAAGTAGGTTAAATTCATAATCTGAATTGTGTTTATAACTTGTGGCAGCATTATGCTATATATTATCAATTAGGAAATTGCCATCATATCTAGTAAGACTAACACGATCAGATTGTTTTGACTAGGCATGGTAAGTATCACGAAACAGTGGAACACTCATGACTTCACATCACCAAAAAGTATTAGACTTAGGCATCAATCGCCAACAAGGTCACAAAAACCCCTTAATATTGATGTGAATTCTATTATATACTTGAAAGCCTAGTTCACTTACCTATAGTACATCTAGCTATGAAAACTAGTGCTGTACCTTACACTAGCCTTTGACTTGGGGCAACATGAAGTTACATGTAAGCATTCAGGTAGTTGCCTGATTTGAATTAATTTGACTAGGCATGGCAAGTGTCATAACTTCACATCATCAAAATATTAGACATAGGCATCTGTCATGAATAATATAAAAAAAGGAACTTGCAATATATTGATACTAGTGAGTGTTATTTCCCACACTAGTCAATCATTTAGGGCAAATTGCACTATATATCTTCATTGAATACTAAAATAAAATTTGACATGTAGATAAGAAATTATGGGTTACCTAAAACCAAGTCAGGAGTACCACAATCCAAGACAAAGATGGAATTGGCTCCAATACAAAATGACAGAATCGAGCAAGAGTACTGAGTACTAGCTTGAGGGAAGAAATAGAATAGATGAATATACTAAGTTGATCAACCAAAGTTTATGTTAACAATTGGGCGACGTGGCGTAACGAGTTTGATGAAGTACGGATGGCGAAGTAACGAAGTGAGCGAAGATAAGTGATCAAATGACGAAATAGAAACGAGGTAGAGTCAAGAATTAACGAGACGAGTAGTGTAAGAAAAAATCTCATTACTGGATTAGAAGTTAACCATGACGAGTAGCAGAACGTATGTTATGAGGAAAAATTGTTATTTTCGTTGAAGAATCTCAGAGTTGAGGAAAAAGAAAAAAGAAATTGACGTTATCTTTAGATAGATTAGAATATATTATGAAACGGCAGTACACAACTCACTATACTGTCAATGAGATGACAACTATAATGAGAGTGTTAGAGAATTTATGCTAAACAATCAAATGCTACCCATAGGAGGCATATAATGATGGTAACAACCCAAATGATAACAGGTAGCATTTTGCTGTTCCAAGTTCATAAACCTAACTTATCATTCAGTCTCTACTTTCCCTCCTTGAAGTATTGCTGTAAGGCATATAGGGTAACGACTAATGTATCAAGCTATCATCTTGGCTCCCAGCTTCGCCCATCCAGAGGATTGATGGCGAATGAGATTGATTCGCAGCGATGAGAGAAGATTTTAGGCGTTATTGATTGGCGACTAATGTACAGTTTTATGTACATAAAATGTAAACAGTATCGCAATATTGCTTGTGTATCCTGCCATGTTACTTGATTTGAAGCAATATACCATATGCTTGCATCCTAGTTGAGGTTCATTTCTCTCGGGCTACGGTCAGTTTTATTAACGTTAGAAAACAGCATGCTTTGTTATAGAAGGAACATGGCCAGATAGTGTATCATTATAAGCTACGTTCACATTACAAAACTCTGTTAAAGAATACTCAGACCTTCAGATTTGTTTCCGTTTCCTGGAGGTGCTTCTGGCTTCATTTACTCGCATAGTTGGAAAAACATTAAAGGCTAAGAAAGTTACATTTGTAATTTACATCTACTGTTACCTTCTTGAACACCTTGCAAAGCCTGAAAAAAAATACAGGTAGCTAGTTGTATTCTGGGCACTGTACAGCCTCCCTTTTTAGAACTTTATACAGACTAGGTACGATAGGAAGGCCGATTTAAATAAACTTATAGAATAAAATTTCAAGCTTAACTTACAAATAGAAGCAACCAATACTTTTTCATATCTTTACGTTATATGTATACCAGGATAATTTCTGTTTTGGTTAACTACCGTCGTCTCCCCGGCACTTTTCCGTTCCGGCGTCTTTGTTGGCCGTTTGTTCGGAGCTGTTTTAGCAACATGCCCATATACTTCATGTCTGCCGGTACTCCCTGCTTCAATGAGAAACTCCCGCAACCCGATTTTTAGAGATACCTCTGTTATAGTACTCACGAAGATTAGAGATTAAGGTCAAGATGCTACATGCTAGCAATACACGTTCTTCAGTATAGGGGGAGCGGGTCAAGCACGTTAGTGAAACAGCGACGTCAAAAATGACGAGAAATACCGTATCTATGGCATATCACGACATCAAAGAGATGGTGGCGATGGAATCTACCCAATCTTGGCTGTAATCTTCATGATGTTTGCTTGATTGATTGATGAAGAAGATTGAAAGATATTATTAAAACCTAAAACAGGCATAGTGTGACAGATTACAATCACTCTCTGGACACTTCGCTTCTGTCCTCTTTTTCAAACATCGCTCGGTCAAAGTCAATAATCATGTGCTTTTTTGACCGTGAGTCGTAGAGAATGTTTCGAGCCTCAAGGTCGCCATGTTTGACACCTGCCTGTTTCATTTTGGCAATTAGAGGTTCAATGGCATCAAAATCTCCGGTTCCAATGTCCTCCAGATACTCTCCAGAATAAGCAAGTAAAAGAAAACGCTTAAAAATATGGAACTTCACAGGAATTTCTAGCTCGAGATCGATACATTAAAGACATACATACAGGAACTACATCTCCTTGGAGGCTCCTGAGTTTCGAATAGGCACTGACCTCATTCTGAAGCATCCACAGATCTTCTGTCTCGACACCTTTTCCGACTAGTGTATGACCAGATGGATGCACGGTAAGCTTGGCTAAGCACCCAATAGTACCATAGTCATCCAGAGCTTCACAGCCATTATCCAAATTCTCATCCATCTGAATCTTGATAGTATGCAAGAGCTTGGAAAGGCTCTAAAGATGTAGACCTGTGTCATCTGTTGTCGCTTGCAAGTGGATTAGGTAGTTTGGACATTGCTCATCAAGCTTCTGGCCATACACTAGACCAAGGAGACATTGCTGCGTACAATACTCGGTAAGAGGAGGGTGAGTAGAGTTTCGAGGTCGAATAGTCTACCTAATGCCCCCTCCACCTCCATCACTTGCTGTAGCAGCATTCGGATGCGTTCCTTATCTCGGACTTGAACCTTGTCGAGCCGACGTGCTACTTGATTGATCTTGATCTTCATATCGAGTTGGTAGAGAATGAACTTGAGATCTCAATACTTGAATGTCATGTATTTTCAGTTTTGGCTCTTCGAGTGATAGAAAAATTAGTGTTTGAAAAAAGGCAACTGGCGTACTCATGATAGCATCAAGTTGTCCTTGAATAATGTCAAAATCCTAAGGACCATCAGCTCGTTCAAGAAACGGAATGCCAACCACATCTTCCCCTGGAATAAAAAGATAGTAAGAAACAGTACCTGGATTAGCTTTATCGTGACACCAATAGATAGAGCATTCGCCAGTTGTAATATAGCCATACCGAACTCCAGACAACATCATGTAATGGAAAACTTCGGTAATGGCACCAGCAGTAAACTTGTGGACATTGCGCATTGCCGCAGTTGTGTTGTCTAAAAACTGAGAATTCATGATTTCATCAAAACAGACGGATCTGAACTAGAAAGCAAGTCAAAAGCTTCTCGTAACATAGTCGAAGGAATCAACCTAGGCACCCTGTACCCAACAACATATAAGTCCTTTCCTAGACAAATGTAGTCACTAGAATCGCTAGAGATATTAATATTGCTGGGAACACAACCTTGATTTTGTGGATGAGATGACGTAGAGCGCATTGATTGTGGGCTAGATGGACTAGTCGTAGTCACAAAGGCGCGAGCAACCTTGAGATGTAGTTCACCATTAGAGACTTCAGGGCAAATCACAGTCTCTGGTTCTTGTTCCATACGTCAAGAAATCGGTTTGCAACGTGGGCTGCAATAAAGTTCGACAGCCTCTGTTGCCGTATAACTACATTTGAGTCCCAGAAAGGTGTTGATAACTCTTGTTGCAGGGTCCTCAACAGAAAAACGAGAGAAACGGGCGATACTTCCCTCGGATGACAAATCGATATGACTCTGTAATGTCGATATATCAAAACACTCTGTAAATGAGGGGAAACACTCCTTTTCGCCGAAAATGCTAATAAGTTCAAAAACTTTTGCATATTATAATGCCTTGGAAGTCTACCTGAGACTGCGCGGATATACGAGTGAATGAATCGAAGCTGATTCATTAGATGCGTGCCATTCTTCCATAGGTTCTATTTCGGTCTGGTCCGGTTCGAGTCGGCTTTTTGTTTCTGATTCCTATACACAATCACAATCAATTAGCATATAATTATTTTTACAAGATACATGTAGCTAATTAGCACTACTTACCTGCTCCTCGGGTTCAGCTCAACAAGGGCTTGCTTTATCCATAGCTTGTACCAGTAATCTGTCTAGAGACAGCGAAAAATAAATCTTGTACAAAGAGCAAAGAGTGACTTGCCATAATGGAGAGAAACTGGTGATGCAATGGAGCTTGGAGGGGTAAACAGATGTTTACAAATATTAGGTAGCATTGATGTTGTTGCTTGGAAAAAACATGTCTATCCATCACCTGAATTCAAGGACATTTTTGGGGTATCGCCTATATATTTGATTGGCAAGAAAGAATTTACTATGTTGCTAGGCTTACCTTCAGACATACCCTAACAAAATTGAACCCTGAGAACAACCAGATCAACACTCGAAACAATAACAGAATGCACCCAAGTGCTTGTGAATCTATATCTTTTGGTTAAACCCCGATAAATTGGTTCATTAGTTCTATTAGAGGAAAAATTCAACTCAACCATACATTGAACAAGCTAACACCCCATTGAAATCGTGCGTTGGCAGATCGGCGAACGTAATGGTGTGTAAGGGTAAGATAGGGCGAACGGCATCTTGATACCTAAACACATGCTTTATGTCTGTGAATGTATATCGAAGACGTATAGATAGTATTGTCTGTCAACTTAGATTTTAGTAACCTAGAAGTCTAGAATCCATTCCATCTTCACCCCACTCATAATGTGATCTGTTAAGTACGTCACTCGTTTTCACATGCCAGATGCGAACCGAGCTCTGTTGCTTTTTCTATCGCTATATTCGACATGTGAACTATTGAATTGATAGTTAATGCCTTGTTGTTGTCATCGCTGTATAAGTCTTTTTTTGCTAAGCCCGACCTGGCCAAAAAAGTTCCCAATACTTAACTCTATCTCAGGTGCCATACTTCAGAAGGACAAATATGTTGCTTTCCTTCGGAGGTACTGCTTACCGGTGCTGGTCTCGGCCAGTTCACCACCTATATCCGGCTACTGCATGGCCCAGCTCATTCCATGAGCAAGTTCAGTAGAAAGAGTCACTGACATGATCTAAAGGACTACAATGTTGTTAGCCCGTCTTCGACGGGCCTAACCATTCCAATACTGCTTCGGCGGAGCTCACCTATTGCGGTTGATTTGTGCTTGATATGTGTTTATTATAGTGGGCTAGGTAGGGCTCGAGCCATCTTCATCTTCATAGTTCTTAGAACTGAATAAGATTAATGGTTATAAAATTTTACGAAAAAAAAAACCCCCCCCTTCTTTGCTGATTACGGCACACCCCCTCCACATTCGAAATGGATGGTGAAAAGAGAATCTCGGGACCAAGCTAGCTCGCCAACTCACTGTACATTAGTAGTAGCATTGTGCAAGGCCAGCTCAGAGCTAACCTACAAGCTGGTTTTCCGATACCAGAGTATCATCTCTTTATCTCTGAGAAAGCTCGCCACGAGGGAATAGACGAACATGCTTTGCAACCAGTGTCAGGCAAAGAGCATGAAATTGCTAGCACTGCATGGTCAGCCCAATCAGACGTGTTTTGTCGTTTGCCCCTGATTCGCTCAGACCTATGCTATACGCACGCTATAGTCCTTGCAGACAAGCATTTTATCGTGCAGATAGATACAGGCGAAGCGAGCAAAGAGGACAAACAAGTACTGGTCCCAATATGGAATTAGCTTCTGATCAAAGCATTCAAAACAAAAATTGCTGCTAAAAGTTCAGCGTATGATGATGGCCAGCGCGTCTTTCTGACCCGTCTGTCGACCTTTGTATTGCTGCAGACCAAAACCAACCCCAGCCTAACCAGCCTCACTTGGGAGCCGCTGTAAGTGCTTCCTAGCTTCACTAGCCTTGGATCTGCCTGGTCTTCTCTTTCAAGAACATAGAAACCCTGGTCTAACTCTGCATGAATCCATCCATCTATTCATCATGGGATCCCATTTAACATAAGGCCCCATCGGTCCTTGAATATGTTGGCTGGGCTACTTGTGTTTTTGCCATATTGCTCTACTCGCCGCCTTTTTAACATCGCAAGCTGGGGGTGCTTTTTCTTTTCCCTTCTTCTTCTTTCTTTCTTAGATTTTTTTATTTGATTTTAAAAGGAATAAGAAAAAAAAGAAAAACCATAGCCGACTTTGTATTGGTGCTTGATCGTGCAACTGTCGATCCGATATCAACACACATTTGTTGCTGCCAGCTAGCTGCCTATTTTTGTCCAACCGATAATCTGTCACCGACAAGACATTACTTCCTTCTTACTACTAAGGAGCCTCTGCTACCTTTTGCAGACAAACACACCCCTGCTGCGTTTTTTTTTCTACATTAGTTAGTTCCTCTAAGTTATCGGGTTGGTTTAGCCTTTGCAACGTGCCCTTCGCCGCAGCGTCTTTGCGCCTACCATCAAGGCTATGGCCACATCTAATGCGTCCTCGTCTTCGCCTATCATTGATCACGTATTTTCCGAGAAGGACACTACGTTGTCGTCAATGGCCTCAAGTCAGAAGGGCAGTGTCCGTCCTGCTGCCGGCACAATCGGCCCCACTCTGCTTCCAAGTCCATTTGCTCTCGCCGTGACAGCTATGACGCAAACCACGGGCACTCTGATCCGTGCCAGCACAAAGATCACCACATGGGGAATGGATGTTGCTCGCACGACAACTGTATCTGGTCTTGGAGTCGGTATGTCGTTTGTCGAGACTGCCATGTGCTTTGCTGGCCGCGATGTCCAACAAATGGCTGGATTCCCGTTAGCTACAGGCCATGTAGAACCCGTGGTCGAGGGTAGTCTTGACTTTTTATACCGTGGCATGACATGCCTGGTTTTCGTCATCGCAGCTAGTTTTAGATTGTCGTCATCGGTGGTTGAGACGACTTCACAAAGCACACTCATCTTCCTGACAGTGCTAAACCAGTTTTTTGGGTCAACAGATTCATCACGAGCCATGGCTAGTATCATTGCTCTCATACGTCGAGAGTTCCGGAACCCTGCTACAGGCATCCAGGGCGAGACTGTTGGCGTCAAGGACTTGTTGATTTCTATGGCAGCCTTTGCGTATCTTCAAAATGCGTGTGTACGCATCACTGAAGAGGAGCACCATAAAAATGGAGTCGATGAGATCATCTGGGACGTTGTTGTCTTGGACGATGGTGCTCGTATTGACGTCCATGACATTCATGATATCAGTTTGTACGGAAGTCACCAAGGCAAGTACAACTCTCGGCGCAGAAGTCCTGGTCAGGAGGCTTTGCCAGATACCGCTTCATACTTGAGCCATGATCCACCGATGCCCACTAGAAGCCGCCTTGACGATGCTGAAGCGACTCTTCATGAGCAAATTGCTAGCCAACTACCATCAAACGCCAAAGTTATAGTTTCGACCAACACGGTTACTACCAAGACTATCACTGTCGATGTGCCCACCAATGCTAGCCAAAACCTTCACCTGGCACCCCCACCCGGCGCCGTGGTTGTGCAACAACAGTCCATGTCTGGTCCGGGCTCTCAAACCCATCGCATCGTGTATCGGATTCAGCGGAGCGAGACGAGCAGTGCCACGGCTGAAAGACTCGATGAGGATGAAAACGATATTTCAGTGCTTACCGATATGAATAGCATGGAGAACGCTGATTTTAACTTGGAACCGTCTTTGTTATCATATGCTCTGCCTCAGCTTCCCCCTCCTTTAGTACGCCCTATCACGGAAATCTTGAGTAGACCGACCACTGGTGCTGATGGAACTTCAACTCTTGTGCCCTCGCCACCCGCTACGGCTACATCTCCTCTCACGCCTTTACCTGTGACTGCCATCCAGCCAACAACCTCCAAGGAATCGCCTCTGTCGGACTTGCACATTGAACCAGCTGACAGCTCCAAGGTACGACCTTCTACTGTGTCACCCTCTACGGAGTCCAAGGTATCTCGACGTAAATCCTTCCTTTCCCGGTCTCGGCAACCAACAGAAGTATCCCAGAAAGAAAGTACGGACAGGGGCAATGGTCCGTTTACGAAGTCAACTACTAGCAGCTCCAGCAAACAGAAGTCGCCTCAGCCACCACCCCGGTCACCAGAAAAGCGAAACAGCATCCGTAATGCATTCCGGATTGGTTCCGGCTCAGGGATCTCGTCATTTTTTAGCAGCAGAGACTCATCTGACTCTATCCATCAACATGCAAAGTTAGTCAGGAAGAGAGGTCCACCGTTGGGGTATTACTCTAATCAAAGACCCGTGCCTTCTAGAAGGCCCATTGCGCCTGATTCCGTAGCTACTGCGCCGTCACCACCCAAATCAGAGTCAAGACCACCCAAGACGGCGGTACGTGATCGGACAGAAACTAGTTCAAGACTGGTATCGACACCTGAGGACGATAGAGAGACGACCGTCGGTAGATCGATCGATATCGCGCTCAGCGTTGGCCGCGACTCTGGAGAACGCCCATCTCTCGACCCGGCACCTCCTATGCCTCGAAATAGCAACACCGCCATTACTGTTCGTTCGCGCCAAAACATGCCAGAATCACCGCCTCAGCTCAGACACTCCGATACGCTTAAGCCGTTACCACCGTCGCCGATTCCATTCAAGGCCCACCAACGTAACCGCTCAAAGGGTAGCCGGCAAGCCTTATCCGTTACAGGTGGTAACCCGATGCGCCGCCGCTCCCAGTTGCTCAGCCCCAGCCTGTACAGCCTGGGCACTACAAATGACTCGCAGTCATCGCTTGTTTTTTCATCTTCTTACTACCAACGCAGCGCATACAACACCGAAGCTTTAAATGCTTTGCGCCAGACGGGCATGATTGATACGACCTTTCCTCGTTTCCACATCCTACGCAACATCACTCGTTATATTCTATACTCATCGGCTTCGTATGGCTCGCACTTTCTCCGGTATCTCGGCTTATCAGCAGAGGAAAAGCCTCGCTTTGAACCTGCAGCTCACAAGACCCACCGAGACGTTCGGGCTTTTGCTCAACACACTAAAATTCCTACGGATAGTGTTATCTTAGCCTCGTTTGTAGACAGTGATGGTGGCTCTAATTCGCAGGGTACAGCTGGATCTGGATCCAGCGTGCCATTAGTTCACTATATCGCATTGGATCATGAATCCAAGGCTGTTGTCCTGGCTTGCCGTGGTACGCTTGGTTTCGAGGATGTTCTGGCCGATTTGACGTGCGAGTATGACGAGATGGAGTGGCGTGGCCAGAGCTTCCAAGTACACAAGGGCATCCATGCCTCAGCTCGCCGCCTGCTATATGGAGAAGATGGAAAGGTCATGGCAACACTCAAAGCCACTTTAGATGAATTCCCAGACTACGGCTTGGTGCTCACTGGGCACTCACTGGGCGGCGCAGTCACTGCCCTCCTCGGAGTCATGCTTGCAGAGCCAAACTCCAACAGTCTAGGATTTGTTACGGCCTTTTCCGGCAACGAGCCTGACTCTCATGATCACCTGCGCCCTCCAGCTGGCCGTCCAATCCACGTATATGCATACGGCGCTCCAAGCACAATGTGCCGGAGACTGCAGAAGGCAACCCGTGGCTTGATCACATCGGTAGTCCAGGGCAATGACATAGTGCCGTATCTATCACTTGGAGTTCTGCATGATTTTCAAGCGCTCTCAGCTGCGTTCAAGAGTGAAGGTGGCTCAGCCCGTGCCGCTCTTAGCAAGTACATCACAGACCAGCTGCAGAACGAGTTCATGCAGAAGTGGTATGGCTCCTCCACAGCTAGTGTCAGCGATGCCCAAGGTGTACTGGTCACTAATGGTGATCGGTCCGAATGGGCGACTTCGCTACTAGAAAGCTTGCGTGCATCAATGACTAGTGAGAAGTTACTGCCGCCTGGAGAGGTATTCGTGGTGGAGTGCACGAGCGTGTTAAGACGTGACTATGCATCGGAGCCAACAGTCCAGGGATTCTTAGGCTCACCGGCAAAGAGAATCGTGCTGCGCTACGTGCGTGATGTGCCGGCAAGGTTCAAGGAGATGCGGTTCCGGCCGAGCATGCTGGTGGATCATAGTCCGAGTCGATATGAAGAGACGTTGAATCGACTGCGTGTTGGGGTTGAGCAAGTTTGGATGTGAGAGAATTGTGATAAAAGAAATAAAAAGAAAGGAGGAGGAAGGTGAGGGCGGGGGGGGGGGCGTTACTGGGAAGCTGTTGCTTGTACTTATGCTAGTCA